>JBBPLL010000035.1:0-103811 GCA_038089755.1 Leccinellum rugosiceps | reverse complement strand
ATTCAACTCCTATGTGAACCATTATTGCAGTCAGAGGTGGATAGGCTTTTTATCTTCAAGGAGTATCAGAAGGCCATGGAGGAGTTCAAACAAAATGACTACCCCTACAAGAGAGGTGCCTGCATCACAGGCCAGCCTGGCATAGGTATGATTATTTTGTGGAATGGATATTAAATTGCTCATTATGCTTTTAGGCAAATCAACCTTTGTTGCATATGCCCTTATTGAATGTCTTTGTAACAAGCAACCTGTGGCTATTCAGCAGCTAATGGATAGAGGAAATGATGACTACATATTGTTCTATGAACAAGGTGTTGAGTGTCATACAGCCTTTGACACATTACACCATGCTGGTGCTACTAGTACTATCTGGGCATTCTCAGACTCCAGGCCACATATGATCACACCAACACCAGCATTCACACAGGGTATTGGTGTTCGAGTTTTTCAGACAACTTCTCCTGCCAAGGAATGCTGGTATCAATGGACAAAGGAATGTAATGTGCTTCAGTATATTCTATCTCTTCCATCTGCTGGGGAACTCAGGAATTTTGCATATGTAACATGGATTATCAATGATACCAGTTAACTAATCATAGTATTTTTAGCCATGTTATGGGTGTTGACCCTGAAAAAATGGCATCTTTTGCAGAGAAGTGGGGATGTGTTCCTCGAACACTATTGAATCTTCTCAAGCATCCCATGTTTGAAATTTCCCATGAATCAGCCTCTATAACAAGTGCAGAAAGGGTTGCTGAGGATGTGCGCACAGCTCTTCGTGCAATTGACAGCAAGGATCTTGCAAGCTTTGAAGCACCAGCACGAATTTTCTTTCTTGAACCTCTTAATGACAGAGAACGCAGCATTTCAAGGACTTTTGTTCCTACTGATTGGATTGCTGCCATATTGGGAAATGCTCTTGTCAAAAAGTCTCTTTCTGAGCAAATTCAGTTCTTTGAAACAATGTCTGGACATCCATATGCTAGTTCAACTGCTGGATGGCTTTTTGAAAACTTCATAAAGTACTTCCTCTGTCAAGGTGACAAGTCCATAACAGTTCACTGGAAAAATGCTGGGACAATGGCTGAGAAGCAGGAGATCTACACTCTTCCTCAATGCAACATGTATCACAAGGATCAAGATCTTACTCAGCCTCCTCCTTTCTACTGGCATCCCATAGCAAATTATCCAGGAATTGATAGTGCTTTGATCTTTGAAAAGCATGTTCTTATGATGCAGATATCAATCTCTAGCAGGCACAAGAGTCCTCAGCCAGGTGTGGACAAACTTTGGAACTCATGTCACAAGAGTTTGAAGTACCTTGACTGGAAGCTACTATTCATTGGTCCTACTGACAAGGTCAAAGATCTTGCACATGCTTATGCCAACAATCTGCTTTATGGAGATGATGAACCCTCAGAGACTACCAGAAAGAAGAGGAAGATGGTTAGGAGACAACACTTGAAAGTTGGATATGCCATTGTCAGCCTTCATGGGAATTCAGGTAATTTCATGTATACTGTAAGTCATCAAATATATCTACAAAAACTGTGCTAACTAGTCATTAGAATGTTATCAAAAACCATGACTTGGATAATGGCCATCAGATTGCCAGTACCAGTAGAGGACCACAGATGGAAGAGTAGAGAAGGGCTTGTAGCTTTACATTCCACTGCAGTGGTGATGATTGACCTATGTACATTTTTTGACATTCAGTTTCTTGATGTGTAATATTCAATATACTTCCTGACCATTCACTTTGAGATTTTCACAGCAAGCATTGATATGCTTGAAGTAGCTCTTGAATCCTACCATAATCAATAGCATAATTCAATGTTTTACTCACAAGATTATAATCAAGTGTATTGTCCTGTAGCTAGCACAAACTAACATGACAAGAACCATCTTGAGACAGATGAAGATGAAGAGAAGGCTAAATATGAAACATACATAGAAGGTGATACACTCATGGATGGTAGCATTGTCATTCAAATGTGAATTGTTATTGCTTTCACCAATAGAAAGATATGGGCCTTGATTCACAATAGGGATAATTGTTCTTGGAGCACTGGCAGTGCTGTGGAATCAGCTGAAGTTCCAACACTCACATACTTACCTGACAGTTCAGCTGCTGCACTTCAGCATGTAAAGTGGAAGGTCTTGCTAGCCTGTTACAACCCAGTACACAGCATGTGTGAGCAACCATCATCACTGACCACCATAAAAATTTGACTCACCTTCTGACATGACACATGACCTTGGATGTCCTGTTTCACCGCCAGCATGTCACATCTCAAACTCGTTAACATGGCAACTTTGCTCGAAGTGAACTCGAAAAAGCATGGCAAGGCCCTGATCTCCTCACCTTCCTTTAGTACGGTTTTGAGGGCAGGTCAACACACTAATGAAGATTCCATGCCAGTGAGGCAATAGAGTCCGCATTCCGTGTCGAGCGGGTCCTTGTGATTCCCAGGAGGTACATGTTCATGGATCCATCGAGATATGGCAGACCTCAATGGCGTCCGCGTCGTCGACGCGTCTCGGTAACTCGAAGGCAATGTCATAGTACCGATGACGGACGCTCGCGCTGAAGAACGCAGTCCGCTGTATATGGGAACCAGTCATGCGCGCTTCGAGCATCGCTTCGGGAGTCTGCGCTCGGAATACCAGTCCTTTACCACTCCCCGTCAGTGGACTTTCAGGTCGATAGAATGTCATGGTGGACGAAGGCCTCGATTCAGAGGATACGTGCACGCTTGGGAGGGGTATCTTGGACCGACTCGGGGGTCGGGGGGTCGGGAAACGAACACCACTCGGTGTAAGTGTACATAAGTTGCCAGAAGTTCCGGGCGACGAGGTAGAATGAGTGAGAGCCGGGGAAAACGTGCGCTGCATGAAGGTAGTGAATTCAGCTTCATCGCCATCGTCTTCGCCTGGATTCCTTGCAGACACAGAGCGCCAGTACATTGCTGGACCGGGGATGCAACTCGGGGTTCGAGGTCTTGGACGAGGCGTTGTGCCTAAGCCCGGTGTCTGTGCACGAGACGGCGATCATGTACTGTAAGCGAAGGAAACAGGGGGGTGGACGGATTGGGTGAAGGGGCAGTCGATATAGAGGAAGTGCCGTTAGAGCACAAAGACGAGCTGCATTGAGGCGCAACTGGAACTAGCGGCGTGCGCCCTGGTGTGATAATCGATCTCGCGGTGGGCCTCTTCGGAGTGGTGGGTTTGATAGTCCCCATGCGGCCCATGCCTTCATCCTCGACCGGTTTGGGCTTTATCTTGACGTTGTTCAACTCTGGCACTCGCTTTGATGACTGAGGAGAAGACATAAGCGTCAAACTCTGGCTGTGCTTATGTGCCTTCCTTGCTGGCAACTTTTCTTGATTGTCGTTAAAAGTTGAACGGTAATAATGTTGTTTTCGAATGGTCTTTCCCTTGTGTGGCTCCGAGGAAGACAAATTTGATGCTGACGACTCTCTCGACACCGGTTTCCAACAATCCTCTTCGCGAACTTTCTCAGTGACGACATGGACTCGATAGCGTGCTTGCACGGCTTCGCTTGGAGGGGTCGCGATGCAACTGTTGGCACTGGCGGTGTGACTAGACTTGGACGAGCTGGTCTCGCTCGGTGCTTGATCCGCGCGAGTCAGGATCTCGCGAACTCAGCCCATTTCTTTGTCAGTCCGTTCTATCCGCTCTTGAAGAACGTGCCACCGCTTCTGCATGCCGGCGTAACGCCTCGCCGTTCTTGGTAACTCGATTCTTGACGCCATTAGGATTCTATGATTGCCAGGACCTTAGCGGGCACGTGGTATCTAAGACAATATCAGCTTCGTCGACTAGAGGAAGAGTAGACATACGCCTTGGCTTGGAAGGACCCAAGCAGGTTGCTGAACACATTCAGATTAATTGGAGATTTCTCCGATCGAACAGAGCTGGCGAACGAGGTCCGGAACGTGTTATCATTTTTCTATTGAACTTGCCATAGTATGAAATCCTGTGGCAGATGGGTATACCTGAGGGCACGCTTGCCAACACACCTGACATCGGTTTACAGCCTTCTCTAGACTGGACATCATGCCGTCCGCTTGCTCTGGCCGCTGACTGTGCGAAATACTGTGCGAAATACTGTGATCCACTTGTCTTCCTTGAGTTCTTTCTGGAGCTCATCTGTCTCCTGCTGTACCGCATCCCATTCCGCCAGCAGTGTGGCATGATTTCTGAGCATGACGGCACGTTCGGAGGAGTCACTAAGAGGCTCGTCTTCGGAGGGTTATGGATTCGTTGATATCGTTTATGCCTTGCTCGATGGACTCAAAGTGGCTCGTTCATACTCAAGATGGGATTGTCGATTTCTGCGGTCGTCTTGACTCCACGCCCTCTGCTTGAGGCTTGTGTCGCAATTCTTGTATCTCTATGCGATGACACGGGGCGTCAGCGCTGCGTGGGTCACACGGCAACGAGGACGAACCGAAAATGCGCGCCTGAGCTCAGGGATGTGGGTCGAGATGGCCAACTTGAATAGACAAATGCCCCTGAAAGAGAGGGCCTTCTTCAGCCTCGACCACCAGACCGTGGACGAACTTGAAAGTGATAGTAGATCATCCTCTCCACGACAATTACCCAACGAGTAGCGAGAGTCCATTACTGCTGGACTCACCGTTTGTCACCTCAACGAATCGACGTGCCTCATTACAACTTGAAGTCCAGACTGGAAACTTTTGTATGGTGAGTCCCAGCGAACTGTTCACGAAAACTCCCTTACTAAGAGTTCAGGAACGTCATATTACGTCACGGGGGCTCAAGCAGTCAGAGTCACGCTACTCCTTTGTTCACAATCTCTACAAACATCCTATGCTTGTCTGTGTCCTCACAGTAGCATTGTGCCAGTGACTTATCCTAGTACACCAAGTTGTGCTTTCTGTCACCCCCACTTGTCTGTCACAAGTTGTTCCACCCATCCCAGCACATCAGGCTTTGCTACTGTTTGTTGTGCACCACATCGTTGCATTGCATTGCTCCCGCACCCTACCACGGCATCAAGTTGTCTGTTTCCACAGTTGTCCCCCAGGCCATTCGTCACCCACATTATTCCATCTCTGTTGCCTGTGTGTCCTCACATCTTCACATCACCTCCACATCCCAGTGCATCACACACTGCTATTGCCCCTTTCATTGTACTCCTGCATTCCACAGCTTCAAGTTGTGCCCTCTGTTGCTACTATTTCAGGTCATCTGTTGCCACAGCCTTTGTCCCCATTCATCACTCCCACCCATCTCTGTTACTTGTGTGCACCCCCACATTGTTGCATCACCCCCACACCCCAGTGCATCAAATTGTATCTTTGAACCTTTCATTGTGAACTCACTGGCACATCATTGCATTCATTTTGCATCCCACAACATCAAGTTGTGCCCTTTGTTGCTCACACTTGTCTATTGCCACAGTTGTCCCTGTTGTCACCCCCATTGTACTATCTCTGTTGCCTGTGTGCACTCTCTACTGGCAAGTCCCATTGTTGTCACCCCCACATCCCAGCACATCAAGTTGTGCTATTGTGCCTTTGCTTGTACACATATCATTGTGTTGCCCCTGTGTCCCAGAGCTCCAAGTTGCACCTCTGCTGCCTGTGTGCACACTCACATCATTACATCACCCTGTGTTCAAGTGCATCAAGCTGACCATCTACTTCTGCCTTTGACTTCCCCTCAAACATTTCTTTGCTATGCCATTGTCTTTGACAAAAGATGAAAAGCTTGCTTTACTTTCTGACTTCAGAGATGAAGTTTGGGGAAACAAGACAGTTTTCAAACAACACTTCACTTCTTTGGCTGGTACTGGAGAGTTTCTTGAGTTTGGGAGACACTTTCATGCTATTCAACTCCTATGTGAACCATTATTGCAGTCAGAGGTGGATAGGCTTTTTATCTTCAAGGAGTATCAGAAGGCCATGGAGGAGTTCAAACAAAATGACTACCCCTACAAGAGAGGTGCCTGCATCATAGGCCAGCCTGGCATAGGTATGATTATTTTGTAAGATAGTTGTTTAATTGCTTATTACTATACTTAAGGCAAATCAACATTTGTTGCATATGCCCTTATTGAATGTCTTCGTGACAGGCAACCTGTGGCTCTTCAGCAGCTAATGGACCAGGGATATGATGACTATATATTGTTCTATGAACAAGGTGTTGAGTCTCACACAGTCTTTGACACATTATGCCATGCTGGTACTGGTATCTGGGCATTCTCAGACTCCAAGCCATATGTGATTACACCAACACCAGCATTCACATGTGGTTTTGGTGTTCGTGTTTTTCAGACAACTTTTCCTGCCAAGAAACACTGGTATCAATGGACAAAGGAATGCAATGTGCTTCATTATGTTTTATCTCTTCCATCTGCTGAAGAACTTGAAATTTTTGTGTATGTAATATGAATCATCATTGATATCAGTTAACTGATATTATTTTTAGCCATGTTATGGGGGTTGACCCTGAAAAAATGGCATCTTTTGCAGAGAAGTGGGGATGTGTTCCTCAAACACTATTGAATCTTCTTAAGCAACCCAAGTTTGAGTCTTCTCATCAATTGGCTACAATAACAAGTGCTGAAAAGGTTGTTGAGAATGTTAGTAAAGCCCTTCATGCAGTTGACAGCAAAGATCTTGCAAGCTTTGAGGCATCAGCATGCATTTTCTTTATTGGACCTGCTAATGATGAGGAACACTGTACTACCAAGACCTTTGTTCCTACTGACTGGATTGCTGCCATATTGGGAAATGCTCTCATCAAGAAGTCTCTTGCTGAGCAGACTCAGTTTTTTGAGAGCATGTTGGGTCATTCTCATGCCAGTGTAACTGCTGGATGGCTTTTTGAAAATTTCATGAAGTACTTCCTCTGTCAAGGTGGCAAGTCCATTACAGTTCACTGGAAAATTGCTGGGACAATGGCTGAGCACCAAGAGATATATACTCCTCCTCAATGCAACATGTATCACATGGATCAAGATCTAACTCAGCCTCCTCCTTTCTACTGGCATCCTGTAGCAAAATTTCCAGGAATCAACAGTGCTTTAATCTCTGAAAAGCATGTTTTCATGATACAGATGTCAATTTCTGGCAGTCACAAGAGCCCTCAGCCAGGTGTAGACAAGTTTTGGAGCTTATGTCACAAGAATTTGAAGTACCTTGACTGGAAGTTGGTATTCATTGGTCCCACTGAGAGGGTCAAAGGTCCTGCCAATGCTTATGCTAAGCATCTGCTTTATGGAGATGAGGAACCCTCAGAGACTACCAGAAAGAAGAGGAAAGTGATTAGGAGACAACACTTGCAAGTTGGGTATGCCACTGTCAGCCTTTATGGAAACTCAGATGGTTTTCAGTATACTGTAAGTCATGCTCACAAAGCACTTCCATATGAACTGTACTAACTAGTTGCTAGAATCTCATCAAGAAGAATGATGATAGCCACCAGATTGCTAGTAGTACTAGTGGGGCTGGATCAGCAAAGTAGCAGGAAAATATGATCAGGGCTACCAGCTGTATTACATCCCACTAGCATTGGTGATGATTGACCTATGTGCAATGTTTGATCCAGTATGATGTTCAGTATGCTCAAAATTACGAAGTGGTTCGTGACCTTCAATATACCTACTACACAATCTTTGTGAAGAGCACAATTCAATGATTTGTTATCACATCCAGCGAGACTCAGAGTATGTAAAACATATTTTTCCCATAGCTAGTACGAAACAGCACGGCGACGATCGACATGATATACTGCAAACGTGACAAGAACTGTCTTGAGACAGATTCGGAAGAAAACAAGGCTGAATGTGAATGTTATCATGATACTGCATTGAAGTAGACAAGTGTCGTAAGGTAATAAAGAGGTTACAGTAATGGGAAGGTATATTCTTTATGACAGAAGCTTCCGTGGGATTAAAGTTGTTAAGGAACAAGAAAGGAAACATGCATGAGAAGTGATACAATTGTGAATGATATCGTTGTCGTTCGAATGAGTTCTAGTTCATGCAAGGATTGTTCGTTGCTTTCACCGATAGGAAGACATGGGCCTCGATTCGCGATAAGGATAATTATTCTCGGACACGAGCGCGGGTTTTGGCGGACAATCGAACGCTCACATGCCAGCCTGACGGTTCAGCATGTAAAGCTGAAGGTCTTGCCAGCCTGTCACACGGCACAATTCACGTCGTACATGAGCAACCGTCGTCACGGACGGGCATGAAAACGCAACTCACCCCCTCCGACACGACACATGACCTTCTTGGACGTCGTGTTTTCGCCGCTGGCACGTCTCGATCTCGTCAAAGTTGTCAACCGACACGTGACAACTTTCCTCGAGAGTGTGTTTGAAAAGGCATACGAGGCCCTGATCTCTTCGCCTTCTTTCGGTATCGTCTTGAGGGGTGGGTCGACGCGTTCGATGAGGAGGCCATGAGGAATAGAGTTCACGATGGCCGCAAACTCCGTGTCGAGCGGGTCTTTGGGATTCCCCGGGACGTAAACGTTTATAGGTCCATCGAGCGATGGGGTATATGCACCCGCGCGCGATACTGACCTCGACGGCGTGCGCGTCGTCGACGCGTCTCGGTAACTTGAAGGCGGTGCCCTGGTACCGATGACGGACGCTCGCGCTGAAGAGCGCGGTCCACTATATATGGGAACCAGTTGTGCGCGGGCTCTGAGCATCGCTTCAGGAGTCTGTGCTCTGAATACCAGTCCTTTACCACTCTCCGTCAGTGGACTTTCAGGTCGATAAAATGACATGGTAGACGAAGGCCTCGATTCAGAGGATACGTGCACGCTTGGGAGGGGTATCTTGGACCGACTCGGGGGTCGGGGAGGAGGGAAACGAACACCACTCGGTGTATGTGCACGTAGATTGCCAGAAGTTCCGGGCGACGAAGTAGAATGGGTGAGAGCCGGGGAAAATGCGCGCTGCATGAGAGTTGTGAATTCAGCTTCATCGCCATCGTCTTCGCCTGGATTCCTTGCAGACACAGAGCGCCAGTACATTGCTGGACCGGGGATGCAACTCGGGGTTCGAGGTCTTGGACGAGGCGTTGTGCCTAGGCCCGGTGTCTGAGCACGAGACGGCGGTCGTGTACCGGGTGTAAGTGAAGAAAACGGGGGGATGGATTGACTGGATGAAGGGGCAGTCGATATAGAGGAAGTAACAGGAGACCATGGTCTTGAAGAGGCGTTAGAACTCCGAGACAAGCTGCGTTGAGGCGTAACGGGAACTAGCGGCATGCGCCCTGACGCAACAATCGATCTCGCGGTTGGCCTCTTCGGAGTGGTGGGTTTGATAGTCGCCATGCCTTCATCCTCGACCCTTGTTGAAGGGTTCCATGGTTGTTTGGGAGGAGGCTTGGGCTTTATCGTAACGTTGTTCAACTCCGGCACTCGCTTTGCTGATTGAGGAGAAGACGTGGGTGTCAAACTCTGGCTGTGTTTGTGTGCCTTTGCTGCTGGCAACTTTTCTCGATTGTCGTTGAAAGTGAAAAGGGAAGAACGTTGTTTTCGAACAGTCTTTCCCTTGGGTGGCTCCGAAGAAGATAAATGTGATGCTGACGACTCTCTCGACACCGGTAGTGGAGCAGTGGATGTAGCAGGAGATCTAACAGTCCCAACAATCCTCTTCGCAAACTTTCTTAAGGGCGACATGGATCTCGATAGCGTGCTTGCACGGCTTGATGCCTGGCTCTTCCCACTTGGAGGGGTCGCGAGGTAACCGTTGGCGCTGGCGGTGTGACTAGACTTGGACGAACCAGTCTCGCTGGGTGCCTGATCCACGCGAGTCAGGATCTCGCGAACTCTGCCCATTTCATTGTCAGTCCGTTCTATCCGCTCTTGAAGAACGCGCCACCGCTTCGCTGCTTCTGCGTGCCGGCGTAATGCCTCGCCGTTCTTGGTAACTCGATTCTTGACGCCATTATCCATGATTGCCAGGACCTTGGTAGTGGCGGGCACGTAGTGTCTAAGGCAAGATCAGCTTCGTCGAGGAGACGACAAGGCGTAGACGTACGCCCTCTTGGCCTGGAAGGACCCAAGTAAGTTGTTGAACACATCCAGGTTAATTGGGGATTTCTCCGATCGAACAGAACTGGCGAACGACATTCGGGACGTGTTGTCGTCATTTCTCTTGTGAACTTGCCATATGAAATCCTGTGGCGAATGGGTATATAGTCTGAGGACACGCTTGCCAACACACCTGACATCGGTTTACAGCCTTCTCTAGACTGGACATCATGCCGTCCGCTTGCTCTGTGACTGTGCGAAATACTGTGATCCACTTGTCCTCCTTGAGCTCTTGCTGGAGCTCGTCGGTTTCCTGCTGTACCGCATCCCACTCCGCCAGCAGTGCGGCATGCTTTCTGAGCATGACGGCGCGTTCAGAAGAGTCACTAAGAGGCTCGTCTTTGGAGGGTTGAAAGGGGGCTACGGATTCATTGATATCTTTCATGCCTTGCTCAATGGACTCGAGGCGCTCGTTCATACTCATGATTGCATTGTCGATTTCTGCGGTCGTCTTGACCTCCACGCTCTCTGATTGAGGTTTGTGTCGCAATTCTTGTATCTCTACGCGGCGTCAGCGCTGCGTGAGATTACATGGCAAGGAGGGAGGACGAACCGAATATGCGCGTCTGCACATCGGAAACGGCGTAGGAGAGCTCAGTGATGTGGGTCGAGATGGCCAACAGACGAATGTCCCTGAAAGAGAGGGCCTTCTTCAGCCTCGACCACCAGACCATCGTCGTCGTGTGGACGAAAGTGATAAGACACTCACTCCTGACTCATTCGCCTTCCCTTGGGTATCGGTGGCAGGGCGCGGTTCACGGTGATGGTGACGTCCTCTGTATAATGAGTATGCATGGCAGATCGATTCACGTAAGTTTCCAAAAGGCGCGAGGTGCCTCGAGGCCCGGACAAATTGCAAACTTACCTTGGTCTGTTCTGGTCAAAGAAATACTGGATGAGGACGCAGAACCGAGGGTGCTTGTGGCCAGGGCGGGCGAGGGGTCGAGGGAATGGTAGTGGGAAAGAGGTGTCGAGCCGGTGGTGGTGGGAGAGAGGAGTGCCATGTGTGTTGAGGGAGGACGTTGACTGTCTCTTTCGGTCTGTGCGGAGGAGCGAGTGGGTCCTCTCTGGAGGATCCGCCGCGTCTGCCCCGACTCGGCGGTGGCTCTGTGCGATCGAGTGCAGACGGTGGGAGACGAGATACGACACGACGGATCCTCGGGTTCGAGACTGAGCTGAACGTCGAGCGACGCGCCAGTTGTGTGGGGCAGCGACGAACACACGAATATTGTCGAGGAGGCGTGTAGCGTGGTCGACGTGTCTGACAGCGAGCGAGGTCGTCGTGACCCAAGCCTGAGGCGTCCGATAACGGCAAGTACTTCCGATCAAGTTACAATAGCAACCAATTTATTTATTTCAATGTGCCTCGACCATGGCCACTCTTTCCCCGCATTGATATAAGTTTCATAATGTACATCCAAGGAATAGTCTACGAGTCCACCACCATAGCCTCGGGTTGGATATCCTGTTGTTACACAACCGCTGCGTGGCTAATACTCGTACCCACCCCATCGTCTCCATCCACCGTCATCGACGACGGCAACAACTGTAGAGGCAGAAAACCTGATTTTAGGGCCTTCTGTTCGTCTCTCTCCTTTGCGCGCGCTCGCCAGTGGTCCTCTAACCCTTCACGAGCCTCCTTGTCTGCCTCGCGCACCATCATAATGCGGCACGGCCGCCAACGAATCGGATCCATCGTGTTGTAATACCCAGGTGCGAGTCCCTCTAAAGCCCAAAGTTGACTCGTTTCTACCACTGGTCCACCCTCTATGTCAAGCGCCTTCTCAACAAAGCTGTCCAACAGGGGGTGTCTGAGCAGTCGAGGATAGTAGCGTCCGGCTATTAGGTTCAGCGATAGAACCGCTTCATGCCCAGGAGCTAAGATCGGACGGAATTGAAATCCTTCCGGAGGGTGTGGGAGAGGGAATGGCAACGACAGGACTGGATGCGAAAGCTGTTCGTTCGCCGAGCGTTCTTTGGGTTTTGAATTCACGGATGGTATTCCGTCCACTGCAAAAGCACTTCCAGGCGCAGTCATCCCCTGTTCGCTCATTCCATTATCGGATGTCGCAGGTGCCTCCACAGCCCTCCCCTTCCCCTTGCCACCATCATTGGAACCACCCTCTCCTTCCATTGGTGAATCACCCTCCCAATCTTCATCTACAAGTTCGTAGAGCATCCCCGTAGCTCTACATTCCTTTGCCGTCGTTCCGTCCGTTCTCTCGGCGTCCACCACGTAAAGCCCGTCGATACGCATGAATACTCCCCGAGTTTCCGCTCCCACCAACTCATCGTCCTCTGTAGTATTCAGCATCTTCGTGTACTCCAATGCTTTGCGTGATGGACCAGCTGGAGGCAAGATGTTCTCAGTCCCTTTAGGAGCTATCTGTGACCGCGACAGTTTGAGCCGTACGAGCTCGTCAGTCCAGATCCGCTCGGCACCCCACCACAATCCTTGATAACGTGTTTGGGTAACCGTCTGCGTGAGTGCAATGGGAGGTGGAGCGGAAATAGAACCGGGTTGCGTGTTTTCCCCGAAAGACGATACGCTGCTTTGACCAGTAGTAACACGTGCTAGGCTCGCGTTGAATGTCATACTGGCATTCATCACCGAGTCAAGCGATCCTCCTTGTTGAGTACCCATGACGCGCACTGTCCCCAAGTGCGAAGAATTTGCCGGTGGAATGGAGAATTTGTATTCCCAGTCGTCTGTAGGAGCCCAATAACCAGCAAGATTGGCAGCGATTTGGACCGCAAGTGCATAGGCTGCAGCAGCATTGTCGAAAGTAGCTCCTTCGGTGGGTCGGAAGGAGTCGGTGTCCGTATTCATTTGTTCTAGGGGAACACGGTGGATTGCCTGGATAAGTTCATCTGACGGCGCGTGCGCTTGGTATGGAAGGACTTGGTCAGCGGGGATATAGTAAGAACACGAGATCCCTAGCAGTTTCATTTTGTATGACAGTGTCTGGATGACAGTCCAGGGCACTGATCTATTCTCGTCGTTGGATCCGTTTCCGTTTTGTGTGGCAGTGGCGGTCGAGCTCTCACCGGCCTTGGTTTCCTCGTTTTCGACGATACGAGCATCTTCACCAACCCCCGGGTATCTTATAGCTTCGGCTTTCATCCTGGCTTCCTCGACTATGCCAGGCCAAAACATGATGGCATCCTTCTCGCCTGAAAGACCAGGAATGGGAGGGTTCAGAGCGCACCACAATAACTCTCCGTCTCTATACCATTTTCTGAGATGGATTCCTTCTGCATAGGCAGACCGTAAATCGGTGTTGCGCTCCCTGAGCATGCTCTGTTTGGGACCCTGGTTTTGCTTCACGGGACGAGGTGCACGGCGGATAGCCGCATAAGGTTTTGCTCGTTCACGAGTGGAACGACCTGACGCAGACGCAGATAGCGTAGCATCAGCGGTAACTGCTTGAGCAGGAGCCTTCCCGGTTGTTGCACGTGGTGTTGCAGGCAAGGGGGTTGAACGCCTTGGAAGGAGACCCATGGAAGCTGTGATTTCGCGCTGTGGCTTTTTGTTGCAATATTTACAATTGCAATTCGAACGAATGAGGCTCGGATCCGTGAGTAGCCAAAGAGCATGAGGGATGAATTCTGGGACGGAGCGGAATCGCTTGGCGTGACGCGAACCTGTGTTGAACAGAATGGGAAACAATATGGAACGGATAAACGAGCAGACGCACCGATAAGATAGGCATCATGTCGTGGTGATTTCGCCGGTCCTTTGTTGTGATCAAACATCTGATAGCCAGGTGGCCAGCTACGAAGCACGTAGGTAGGCCCGACTTAATGGTGATGCGCACACGACGAAGCGCGTCAATGAAATTTTGGCTATATTTCGGATTGGGAAACGTACCGGGCTTCTTCAGTTGGAGTGCCAGACTGGCACCGACTTCGCACCTCCACTTGATGCAGAGGCTCTCGTCGATGGGCACAGGCCTCATGTAATTGACATGCCCTTCACCATCCACGACGCGAGTGGTGTTATTTGGCCATTGGCCCTCGTCACCGTCTGAGACGGGAAAGTCTATGAAGGTCGGGTTCTGGGGGAGAATATGTCCCGAGGAAATGCTTCGCATCGACATATTGGTACGAAGTGACGAGGTGGCGTGACCGTTACAGGACTGACTGAACCAAATGAAATTTGTGACACCCCATATGAGGAAGTACGGGGTTTTTCATCACGTGAACCAGCGTGGGAAATATAGTATATGCCCACGCTATATAGTCGAACCACCTAGTTGAGCACAAGCAACTCGTTCGACACACAAAATAGCATGACAAAAAACAATATCTTTCTCCTCATTATTCCGTTCATCGCCGTTATTATCTACGTCATGCATTCGTCTTAGTGGCATTGGCGTTAAACAGCACGGCAAGAACAATAGGTCCCTGCAGAACATCTACTCGTCTACCCATACAGTTGATGTTTTGATAGGGTTCGTACATGTTAATTTTTCGCGCTCGAGCTTGTAACCAACTCGTTCTCTATGTACTTCGGAAGATATCATCCCTGTCGGATCTCAATTCGGCACGAGGCAAGCTAGCCATTATCTTCTCAGACCCAACACTATCGGATTCAAAGGGCACTTAGACACTCCATTCCTGATCGTCCTCCAATGTAAGGTGCGTATCAAACCGAACATCATTCGCTCTGGGAAAGCAATCCTGTTTCTCCACATCTACTATCCCTAACCATGCTGAGGTTCACTTTGACCCCATTTGCTTCCAGCAGGTTCTGTCGAGTATTCTGTCCGCCAATAGAGATAACCCCCGGCGTGGCAATGACCCAATGGCATGCGGCGGACTGGGTCGTGTGTTAGATGAAAATGACAACTGTAATTACCGAGTTGCCTATGGGAGTGGAAAGCCACGCAACAACCGACGGAACTTGCTTTCTCTAACTCGATCATCGGGGGAAAAGCTGATGTGCTTGGCAAACTGCCCCGATAACTGCAGTGTTTGGGACTTGAGGTACCCACCACATATAATGACTTTTCCAGGAGGTAAGACGGCGCCCCGCTCAACGCCACTTCCCGAGCTGGATTACTAGTGCCCTGACGAAACCAAGGCCGAGATACGCTGGAACTGGGAGGAAGAAAGAAGTAACTACTCCCCATCAACGATATAAATATGCATTAGATAACTAGTGCTCGACCTTGCGACTTGAATTCAAATTCAGATTCTCACTCAAGATTGTCGTTCGTCCATGTAACGTCTATGGTCGCATTACTGAGACCTTGGTGTGCGCAGTGCGCACGATCATTTAAGACGGAGTAACATTCAAGAAATTGATAGATCGATATCTGCCCCCCATTCCTGGTATGATCGATGATCGATAAAGCTTCGATTGAAGGACAACGCCTCCGAGTCTTTCAGACGATCACCACTAAGGAATTGACATCTGAACAATTTTTTTTGCAGTAGAGTTATATCGATCCGGTCTATCGATTTGTGTCCGAGTCACGGTCGAGCAAGTTATATCGCGGTCACGCATCACGATGATCTCGCATGATCTGATGACCCGGCTTTGTCAGCAGCACGGACCGAAAGAACAAACGATGCTTGCATAGTTGATTAATTTCGTTCGGAATGCCTACCAGCACGACATCGAACACAGAAGAAGACTCTGCTGAGCTTAGGCAGTTCAGGGAGCAATGGAAAGATGAGGTCCGCCGGCGCCGAGAAGAACTTCAGCAGTCCCAGCAACAACTTGAAGGAACGTCGGCGAAGCCCCACCAGCGCAATCCCGAGACGCACGCTCGGTCTCATCTCCCGCATCCTCCTCCTGCTCTTCTTCCCGGGACCGAAGCCAAGCCGCCCGCGACGTGGTCCGTTGCGAGCACCTCACCTCCCCCTTCGGTCTATACGTCTCACAGTCAGAGTTCTCTCGGCCCAAACGTCCTGCGTGCCGTCGAGTTATATCGCAGAGCCGTCCAGCACGAGCAAGAGAGTAATCTGGACGAAGCGCTAAGGTTGTATCGTCAGGCGTTCCGACTCGTCCCAGATGTCGACCGTGCGTATTTCAAGGAGGAGCAGAGACTGGTTGGCATGGGGCACAGGAAGGCGACGTCCGTCGTCAAAGGCGAAGAGTCCGAGGGAAGGGACAATCGCCCCGCGAGGACTGCTGCCGAGGGCAAGGAGTCTGCGCACATGAACGAGATTCTGTCCAACGTTCTGGAAAACTCCCCAGCGATGTTGACGTTCGAACCAGAGGATGACCGGGAGGGTGTGCCAATTAACATGATCCCAGAGGAGGTACTCTTGTACATTCTGCGCAAGCTCGACACGACAGCTCTGGAACGCTTCGCGACGGTGAGCCGAAAGGCCCGCGTCCTGAGTCTCGATCCCTTATTGTGGAGGTATGGACATCCTTCGTTGCAGAGTACAATCATGACCTCTCCAACGACAGGGACTTTGTATATTCGGCGTATAAACCACCGCAGATTCCTGAGGCTGTCACGGTGCAGACGATAATCGATGGCTATGATTCCAACTACCGGCAGACGTACATTCAACACCCAAGACTGAGACTAGATGGCGTGTACATCGCCGTATGTCACTATGTGTGAGTTTCTTGCGTCGTGACCTGTTCTATGTGCTCAATGCACGTTTGACAGTCGGGACGGCTTCGGCGAGAAGGCCTGGGTCAACGTACGTCGTGGACTCATCGTCAGAGAGTATACCTCATGCGAAGCCATAGGTTAACCACCTCATCACGTATCACAGATACCTGTGAGTGCCCTCTCTGCGCCCCCTCGTCTATAACTGACATGCCCCAGTCGATTCTTCCCCGACGGTCAAGTTCTCTCCCTTTTAGCCAACGAAGAATACCATCCCGGGCTCGTCATACCCATGCTCAAGCCCTCGTTGCGCATGAAGGTTGCAACCCTGTCAAACGATCGCCAGACGTGCTGCTGACCCGCTCGCTGACCACAGGGCTTCTGTATCGGTGACTGGCGACTCGAAGGCACCAGCGTCCTCATCAGCAACCTCGTCGAGAAGCACCCACATCTCCCGCCGTCCGCTTACACCGCCCACCATAGCTACGTCCCGCCGCCACCGGCGCGCTACCACTTCCAGATGTCGCTCTCGCTGCGGTCGAAGCCGCTCGGCCGGTGGAACAAACTCGATCTCGCCTCGTATGCGTCAGTCAAGGTCGAGGACGGAGAGGTCGTGCCGCTCCCCTTGAAACACGGGCGGCCGTTTTGGTTCTCCAAAGTCAAGAGTTGGCAGGGTTTTTGAAAACTGCACCTTTTTCTGCTGGCCACCTTAGAGAGCACGATCTACACTGCTATATACGAACATTTACGTTGCATTTCCTCCTGTCATGTGTAGATGAATGCTGTCTGGCTTCGGCATGCATTCGTGGACGTATTACTATTCGACATGGTAGAATCACAGATATGTACGGTATGGAATGCGGGACGTCCGTGCTCGAAAAAAGAAGCACCAACGGCCATACCATTACTGCAAAAGGTTATAGCATCCGGCGAACTCCCAGTCACCCATTCTCCATGGGTGAAATGCCTATCATTGATGTCATACGCTCAATCAGCAATGTAGATATGTGAAAAGTGTACGAGCTCGAGATTGCTTCCAAAAGCAAAACAAAAACAAAGCGGCGGTCCTGGTAATGTTCCGGACGTTCCAGTTACTAGATGAAAGGTTGAGAGTGGGTGATACCATCTGGAAAATGCACAATGACTATGCTCGTTATGTAGCTCGGCTAACATCCATAATTCTATAGCCTTCTCCCCCTTTATGGTTGTGTACCATAGACATGATTTTGCAGCAAATGTCTACCCAGAGTGCCATCTCAACAGTCCTGGTCTCGTTTACAGTAGCTCGTGTATCATATTATAGCGTCGTTAACGTTCAAGCCATTTCGTCGAAATCATCATCCACTTCTGATTCGTCATCTGAAAAACGATCTACCCAAAGCGAAGGTCCTGTTCTGAATGTATCATCGCCATTGTCATCATCGAGCTGAGGTTCATTGTCTTGTTCAAATGCGTCCAAAGCTTGCAAATGTCCTTCCTCTGCATGGAGTTCAAGTTAAAATACCGTATGCGCAACGCTAATTCATTCACTCACGATACACTTTTCACATAATACTATAGAGCTGATCTACATTGCTGATTAAGCGTATATAACATCAATAATAGACATTGGTGGCTGGGGTTTTGCCGGATGCTATATCCTCATGCGGTAATGGCGCGGTCGTTGATACTTCTTTTTTCGAGCACGGACATCCCCATTCCATAGTACGGAGACACGGAGAACCCAAATCAAGCTGAACGTGAAAAAAAAGTGTCAATATTATACACCAGCTACGACTGAGCTACCGTAATCCATGTATTTCGATTACTTCTGTCCTTCCTTGAAACTCTTCGCCTTTCTACAGCTAATACTGCCAGATCAGTCTCGTAACTTTTTTTCCTGAAAACACAAATATGTAGTGGGGGAGAATGGCAGGGTGGCAAGGGGTGAAACGAACGACCGCCAAGACGGGAATGAAAGACACCACCAACACGGAGAACCACGGCGAATCCAGAACAACGGATACCCACGGGACCTCAGAAAACACAGCGAGATGTAAGAAGTACGCGGAGACGACTAAACAAGATAACGCGACGCGGCGAGTAAAGGGTATGGTAAAAGATGAATGATGAATTGTCATCGTAAGCAAGACATGCGACATGTGTGTCAAGGGGCCATGGAGGGAGCCTAGCATCGTAATGATTCGTGACTGGTGGGGGAGAAGGGTGATTAGATTGTCGCCTTGAAACGAGTGTATAGTGCATGTGTTTTGGGAACCAGGGTCCAACGTCAACCAGAAAGCTAGCATTCTTCGCGAAGGCAAGAGAATGAGCGTGATGGACAGGCAGTGCGGGGAATTCATGCCGCACTATAAAGGAACAAGTTGTTCGTCGCAGCGATCTGCGACATGTCAGCCTCGCATCTACCTAACCAAGGATGACGCTTACAGCAATCGTATTCTCCCTCGGATGCCAGCTCG
Source organism: Leccinellum rugosiceps (assembly GCA_038089755.1). Classification (NCBI taxonomy): domain Eukaryota; kingdom Fungi; phylum Basidiomycota; class Agaricomycetes; order Boletales; family Boletaceae; genus Leccinellum; species Leccinellum rugosiceps. The sequence goes on along the minus strand of JBBPLL010000035.1, from coordinate 84,665 downwards.
CGTGGAGAATCTTCTTGTTAAAGTCTAGCGTTTCCATCTGCATTGCGTCCCTGAGACCACCTGGTCGACCGTTCTTTAGCCCATTCTTGTTCGGCAGCGGCCCACCCATCTTCTTTGCTTTGAACGCGGACTTGTCCGCTTGTAAAACGACGTCACCGGCTGTCTCCGTGTCAAATATCCGGAAGAAGTTGTGGTACGATCCGGTCAGAACATGTCTATGGAGATTAATGGTAAACGTTATCTAAATGGGGCCGAAGGGGCGTACGCACTTGTCATCACCGCCCCAGATGCATTCAAACTTGTCAAAAATGCAATCATTCTCATACAGGTCACAGAGTTTCCCGCGGAGATGGTCGTGTATAGGAATCGTCTTGACCGGTCGTGACTCCATATTAATGTCCCATATCTTCAGGGACAGATAGTCTCTCGATAGGATGTACCGCCCGTCATGACTGAATTTGACGTCGGAAATAGAGGAAATGATTTCGGAAAAGAACGAGCGCGCCGAAGGATCCTCCTCTTCCTCGAAGCCTGACAAACCCAGTGAAAAGTGGAAGGTGGTTTGATCTAAAACGACCCACATTTTGCGTGACGATCACAGAGTGCCGAATCTCGCATGTCGGCAAGCTTTATGTTACTCTTTGAACTCGAGTACATAAACAGATTACAGTGTTGTGGGTGGAACTCGGCAGCGGTGATGACTTCCGTAAGTTCCTCCATGTTGATGGGCTTGATGTCTACGATGTCTAAGGTAGCAAAGTGAATGGTCACACGATGGTAATGGCGGGATCTGAGACGTACTGAAGCTCTGATCGCTGATGCTCAGATTCCACAAGTTGATACGGAGATCGTCTGCGGAAATGTAAGTTTCCTGGTCCGAATTGACGGAGATGGAGTGGATGTGGTATGCATGCGCGTTGGCGTAGACTTTACGTGGGATGGCGGCGATGATATTGTCCTGCTGCATCATGCGGGGAAGTTTGAGGTGTGAACGTGCGGTGGGGGGTGCAATGGGTCGCTGGCCCTCGTAGTGATTCGATTCCGAGACCACTCGCAACGATTTTTCAAACACTTTCCACAGCTTTATCGTCTTGTCTAGACAAGTTGACCGACATGAACTGGGAGGCGAGAATGGGAGGAGTAAGAGGGCACACCGTTGGTAGACAGCAGGAAATGAGCCGTGTTTTGTCGTTTGCACCATTTGATCTTGTTGATCTTTTCCTCGATTTCTAGTGACTTGAGGTAGTCGAATTCTGGTTCGTGTGATTGAAACTCTGTATAAAACTTGTATTCGCAGCCCTTTTTCTGTAGAGACGTCGTGCAGGGATGGATGCGGTGACAATCGGAGGGCATCAGCCATGAAGGGGAGCGAGTGGGGGCACTCACCGACTCGTTGCGCTCGAAGAGGACGACACGGCCGCCCTTGTCGCCGGTTGCGAGGTAGTTACCAGTGGAGTCGAACTCGACGGTTGATATGATGTCGGCTAATCGGGGAGAGGAAGGATGAGGGATTAGGGTAGCGAGCGAGCGGGCCACGGTACCTTCTGTGATGTCCTCTACTTCGCCCTTGTCGCCAAAGCACTGAGCGAAACGCCAGCCACCTGAGCCGGAGGGATCGATGTCCATGGAGGTGAGAGGGAAAGGGTCTGTGTTGAGTCTCTGTTTAAGTAACAAGTCAAAGTTGTCTGACGCCCCTCCACTTGCTCTCCCCGCGCCGCCGTTTGTTGTGCCCTTGTTTGGTCACCTCTCTTGTCTCCACTCACTCCGACTTGCTCCTTCGTTCACTTCACACACAATGCCCATCGCACCCATCACCGGTAAACTCAGAAAGGCTTTCTGGCGCGACGTCTCTGTCGCCCTCGGCCTTGGAATCGCCTCGGGCTACGCATTCTGGTATGCTCTCTCGTTGCTTCGTTTTTTCTTCCCGAGGTCTCACTTTCGATCAAGGTATGGCCACCAACTCCCAGCAGGTATGACCGTACACCATGTATGCTGATGTTCCAAGCTCAATCTTCTGCAGTGCAACGCCGTGAGGAGTACTATCTAAAACTTGAGCGGGAGCGAGCACAGGGCCACGCAGTCTAGCTGGTGGGAGTACTAGAACTTTGTGTGCATTTCTGTGGCGCACAGCAATTTATCAGCTCTCCATTCCATCGAAAGTGGTATAAATATGACATAGGTAGATCGCATCCAACGCCCCGGAATGAACATAATCTACGTACGGTCCGAGCCAACATTAAACACTATTCTAATTGAGCAACCCAAGTCTCTTCAGTTCCTCGCAGCTCGCAAACGTCTCCGCCTCGATCTTCCTCACCTTCTCCCAATCTGTCCCGACCCCAAAGAATCCAATCTCGGCTTCCTTTCGTCTCTCCCGCTTGTTGACGTCCCGTTGGCACTGCGTATACAGACTTTGCGTGTACAGTTGTTCCACGTTGGATTCAAAGCGCGAGAGTGAAGAGCCTCGGCGGTACTGGCCCGCTGCGAGATCGGCAGCAATCTTCGGGTGTCCATGAAAATCGCGCGAGTTGACATAGTAGTTGATGTGTAGGTTGTCCGTCTGCCGTCCGAGGTCAAACGTCGACGTCTGCGTGAACCCAAACTGAGGATCTGGGACTCTGGGCGATGCAAACAAGTCCGGGAGCATGGACAGAATGGAGAACGCGAAAATGATGATCAGAGGGAGAAGCTGGGTGATCATTGACCGTGCTTGGGGTGCCTCGCCTTGTGCAGCGCCTTGTGGACGCCCGTTCGCATGTACGCGCGTCGTCCGGAAGCCACCAGGCCCAAAGCTTGCAGTGAACATGGGCCCCCCGAACGGGCCAGCCCCGAAACCGCCGCCATTCATCCCCATGCCACCACCCCCAAAGAACATGTTGAATAAATCTTCGGGGGACATTTCACCCTCAAAGCCACCGGCGAAAGGTGAAGGCGAGAAACCGGGTGAGAAACCAGGTGATGACATGCCGTTGAATCGTGATTCGGGGTCGGAACCATGCTGGTCAAAGGCCGCTCGCTTTTGTGGATCTAGAATCCTGGTCGACGCGCAAAACAGATGGGAGACACGAAATACATACCCGATAGAACTTGAAACGCCTTTGAAACCACTGTTGAAAATATTAATCGATATACGACGAAGAAACCATTCTTGTGTGACCCACTTTTGAATGCCTCATCGGCCCCAGGTGCTCCATTCTTGTCAGGATGCAGAGATAACGCGAGCTAGCAAGAGTTGAGCTCAACAACCCGCTCCTCTGTCGATCAAACGGCACGTATACCTTTCGATAAGCCTTCTTGATCTCAGCCTCTTCGCACTCCTTTTTGACGCCCAAAATCCCATAGTAGTCTGCAGGTTTGCACGCCCGGATCCGCTTCACGACGTTCACCTGCTCGGTTGTATACTTCCTCTTCTCCCCGTTCATGCCTCCCGCCGTCCCCTCGGCCTTGGTATCTCCCCGACGCTTCGTTCCTGTACTCGAAGGATGCGTCTGCGTCGATGACGATGACCCGGTCGGCCCATTTCCTTTGTTCGAACCCGTACTGGAAGATGGACCAGCCGACTCCGCTGCAGCAGCAGCAGATTCGATGGATTCTTTGAGTAACTCGGCTTCTGGCGTGGCGAACAGAGACAACGATTTTTGACAGAATTTCCGCGCTGAGGGAAAGTTGCCTGCGTCTCTGTGCTTCTGAGCGAGTCTTAGGCATTTGATGGCTTCGTCCTTGTTGCTTTCCATCGTGTACGAAGAATGCACATGCACGAGTGACGGAGAAACGGTGAGCACGGGAAACGGCGTAACTTGGTTGGTGCCGGTGAGAACTCGGCACTGCAGCACTTTCGGCAACATGAGGTTTCAGCGATCGCGCGTGACACGTCGTATCAACTATCAAAACTGGTATCGATTTTTGCAACAGTCGTAAATTAGACAAAATGGTATTAGCTAGATGATATCGAGTTCTAGTAGATGCCTGGGATGAACTTGTACTTGACGATGGAACAGTAGCGTTCCCAGTCTTTTCCATACTTGAGAGAGCAGCGTTCAAAGTCGCGGCCACAGCGATGAATGAGCACTGTGATGAAGAAGACGGAATAGAAATACGGGATGATTGTTGCACCACCGATAATCAGTCCCCAACTGAAGGCCATGACCCAGTCGGCGACGTAATTCTGGAATAACATCAGTCATGCTGATCCAGGTTAATGCACTGAAGACATACCGGCTTCCGAGAGTACCTCCACCAACCACTAATCAGAAGCCGGTTGCTGCAAACTGCTTCAGATGACATGTCAAGCGAAAATGACCGGAAGCTTACCCATGCGCAGTTTGAATAAATTCTGGGTTCTTCAAAGTACCCCAGGGCAACTGAGGGAAGGTGTTGCGGAATGTGGTAATGCCTTGAGTCTGCATTTTGAAGCGGCTCTTTTGCGACATGGAGGTGTCCCAACTGTATAGTCACATAGTTATAGTACGCCACGCGCTTGTCCGGGCGAAAAACTCACATGTAGTATGCAGTGAGGAGCGTACTGAACATCAAGACGTACACCGGGGTGGGGAACTGGTACCTGGAGGGGTCATGTGAAGCCATGTAGACCACAGAGTACACATATGTCTAGGAGGGGTAAGTATACTTGAACCTGTATATAAAGGAAAAGGCTTACAAATGGAACGCCAGCGAAATTCCAGAAAATAACCATGAAGCCCCACTTCTCGTGGTACATATCCCAAGTCTGAGGGATGCATTCCTCTCCTTTTCCACTGTGCACGTATTATTTGTTACCAGAGGCTAGTAAGAAGGGTGATGATACGTACCAGGCGTTCAGATAGAGCCAGGTAGCCAAAATCATGAAAGCCATGTTCTAACCAAGACACGTTAAACACGAATATAACAAGGATACGAACAACGTACGGGTGTAACATATCCATATTGTTCATACTGGTGGCAACCGCCAGAGACCGCCAAAAAGAAGACGATGACCCAGGGGATGCGAACCTCCGCCCACATCTTGAGATCAACAGGGCCAATGCGAGGGTTCAGGCATGCGCCCATAAAGACGTCATAAATGAAATTGCCAGACATGCGAATTTCGTTACCAGTTGCAACGGTGAGGAAATATACCCCAAAGGAGACGACGAAACCGTAGACGATCGCAACCGACATAACGTGTCCGTAGTTATCGATGATTTCGGTGAGGCGGAAAATGTTGTAATAATGAAGCACGGCGGCAGTAATCATTGTGATGTAGATGGACCAGAGAGCGTTGCAGTTGTACATGAGAGTCTTGTAACCAAGCGAAGGAACTGGGAGTCCCTCCTGTTTGTAGCCCGGCACAACCCAGGCAAGGAAGAGTTGGAAGACAATGAGACCGGTGTAAACTTTCCAAGCATAGGCATTTGGACTAGCATCCTGGGTAAAGACGTTGAGCAATGTAAAGAGTTATTCGAGAATTGTCAAGCACTCACGTCGCGAACATGAGCCCACATGCGCTCAAGGAAGGGGAGAATATCATCCACGGAAGTAGGCGTGACAAGTTTCCCGTCATAGAACCAGAGGCATATCCAGAGGTAGTACATGAGAATGGGGAAGCCAATCATCATGGCTGTGACACCCCATGGGCCACCGAACTCATAGCTAGAGAACGAAGGGTTAAGAAGGGGTTGGGTTATAGTTATGAAACACGTACGAGTTGTGTTGGTCCAAGAGGTGATCAACTTTGCGGCCTTCATCCGTGGTGGTGCCAGTGGGTGCAGATGAGCGTGGCGCGTCGGCGCTCCGCTGCCTGAGCTCGTTGTTGGTGCTCCCGTACGACTGCGACATCTTTTGGTAGAAGAAGTCGCGTCTGTTCAAAAGTCAAATTGCTCTGTTTTTTAAAGTGAAGTTTGCTGACTAAGCAAAAACCTTCAAACGGTGCTGTTCTGCTTACCAAGCAACTGACTGACCGCACCACCACCTCCGACTTTCTTGCTGGTTGGGATTCATCATACTATACATTGCTTTCACTGTTGCGTCCTGTCATCCCAGCATATTTGTTTCTGTTTCTATTATCCATGGCTTCTTCTGTGTTTTACAAGTTTAAATCTCAGAGGGACGAGTCTCGGGTGACTTTTGATGGCACTGCAATCTCTGTGTTTGACCTGAAAAGAGAAATCATCCTTGCTAACAACCTCGGTAAGGCCAACGATTTTGATCTTTATGTTTACGACGCTTCTACCAATCAAGGTATGTCCACTCCTGCACTTCTTGTGTTCCCAGTTTTGACATTTTTATACATCGCAGAATACAAGGATGACTCCCAAGTCATTCCTAGATCATCATCTGTTGTTGTAAAGCGCATGCCCTCTCAGCGACCAGGAAAGGGTAAAGCAGCAATGTACATTGCTGGTACCAATGGAAGCGCTTCCATGCCCATATCTGAGCCAGTTCAGAGACCAGGCGGCAGTACTACGTGGCATAAAGGTGCCATGTCCAAAAGGTTTGACGTGAGAGAAGACACCGCACCCCCCAAAGCCCCAACACCTGTACGTACTCGCACCCAAGTGAACGCTCCGCTCGCCAATCGGCGAGTCTTACTTTCTCCGCAGTCAAGTATTTCTATCCCGAAGAACTCGGTTACCAAAGACGACGAAGCTGCTGCAATGGCAGCCATGTTTCAGGCCCAGACGGCTAACTGGGAGGAAACCCAGGAGAAGATGTCACAGTCTGTGTCTCGTTTACGCGGTTCTTCTGCTTTTTGTAGTAGATCTCATAACATGATTTTTGTTTTGCACCACGATCAAAACAGTGCTGTCCGAATATATAACAACAATCCTCGAGGAACGTCTTTTGGGCGCGGCGGCAAGCCTTTTAGTCCACATCAGTCCCATACTCCTGATCGTCCTTTGCCGCCCTCTTACGTATGTTACCGCTGCGGTCAGAAAGGTGAGTTGTGGTGCGTTCAGCATGCCAACGTTGACTTATGTCTTCCTAGGGCACTGGATCCAAGACTGTCCTACCAATAGCGATCGCGAATTTGACAACAAACCTCGCATCAAGCGTACTACGGGTATCCCGCGTAGCTTCCTCAAGGCTGTGGAGAATCCTAACAAGGGCGAGCTTGCCCAGGGTGTGATGGTTACGCCTGAAGGGGGTTATGTCGTTGCCCAACCTGATTCGTAAGTCGCGTGTTTCATCATCGGGGAGCAGTCACTGACCTTAGCAGAGTATCGTGGCAAAAGCAGGTATCTCGGTCAAAAGGCCTCTCTGTAGCAGACGTTCGAGAACGGCCTCCAACAGATCCTACACTCGCGTGTCCAATAGACAACAGACTTTTCCGTGATGCCGTTAAAACGCCTTGTTGTGAAACCTCATATTGCGAGGAATGTATCCAGACACATCTTCTTGAGCGAGACTTTATTTGTCCCAAGTGCGGCAAGAAGATCCCGTCTCTTGACAAGCTGGTCATGGATAAACCTATGCGAACGAAAGTTGCGGATCACATCGACAAGGTGATTGAGCAGAGCAGAAAGGAGATCGACGAGGAAGGTCTGACAAATGCTGGTGCAATAGCTGGAGAACAGGTGCTCAATATTGATGCTACTAGTCGGTTTTTCAATGTTAACGCAGATCTCCCGCAGACACCTCAAGGAGACAGTTCTACTCCCGATGACCTTTATTCAGACCAGCAGCCTGGAATGGACGTGTCCCAAATGATAGTTGACAGTATTCCTCAACTCCAGGCTCAAATCAGCCAGCTATCCATATTGATCCAAAACACCTCACTACCCGGCCACGTACGGCATTCCTCGGAGATGAAATATCATCAACTTCAAATGCAGCTCCAACAAGCACAGGCCCTTGCGGCCACTCTTGCTGTCGCAAATACTCTTCAACAGCAACAACAACAGCAACAGCAACAGTTGCAGAACGTTGCTAGCGTGGTCGGCTATAGCATGCCGGGGTACCAGCAAGCAGACGGACAGTGGCCAGGCTCATTTACGAACCAACAACCTGCTGGTCAAGATTCGGCATATCAACGACTACCGATTAACAATAGGCGTCGAAATATGAAACGCGAGCGTCCGTCGGACTTTTTGGAGGTCGGTGGGGAGAGCGAGAGCAAGGTTCCACGGTATTGGGAATGAGCGCTGAGCTCGACATTAATTGTTCTAGATCGTACCAGTACTTGTCGTAGTACATAGAGACTTATGGCATGCTTGCTAAGAAAAGTGGCGTGACTTTGTTAGAAATGGCGTGACGAAACGCGAACGTGACTCAAATAAAATGCCGCGGGACGCGTTTCGCGGTCTGACGTTTCCCTCCGATCATGTCAAAGTCAACATCCACAAAGCAGAAGTCTATCACTTCTTTTTTTGGTGGAGGCGACAAAAAACCCTCAAAGTCTGCACCAAAGAAACAGGCAAGATCGAACAAGAATACTGACGACGAATCAAGTGCTGACGAGGCCGAGGAGCCTGAGGTCTCTGACGAGGATGACAGCCCCGCCGTGTACTCCAAGACAGACGGAAAGATAGAGTCTTCCAATTTCCCCCCTCTTCACCACATACCTACCATGTTTTCCGACATTGTATCCCGTATGCCTCAGATCAAGGATGTCGCAGAACACATCAGAGGCCGAAAGCTTCGCGTCGCCACCATGTGTTCCGGCACAGAGTCGCCTCTTCTCGCCCTGGAATTGATATGCCAGTCCATCCAGGAGCAATATTGCATCCCCTTGGAGTTCGAACACGTGTTCTCGTGCGAGATAGAGCCATTCAAGCAAGCCTACATCGAGCGTAATTTCAAGCCACCTATACTGTTTCGCGACGTGTGCGAGCTTGGGGATACTGAAGCGTACGTGTTCTTGAAATATCGGTGCGCGATTCTGACATCCACTCAACAGCACGACTGCGTATGGCGCAACTGTCCCTGTCCCCGGTGACGTCGACTTGCTTGTCGCGGGCACGTCTTGCGTTGACTATTCCAATCTCAATAACGAGAAGAAGGGCATCGATCAAGGTGGCGAGTCGGGTCGAACGTTCCATGGCATGATGTCTTGGGTTACCAACCATCGACCACCCGTGGTCATTCTAGAGAACGTTTGCTCTGCGCCTTGGGACAAGGTCAGAGACTATTTTGGCCGTCACGACTACAGTGCCGAATTCTGTCGACTGGACACGAAACAATTCTATATCCCGCATACCCGCACGCGTGTTTATTTGTTTGCTGTTGACAAGCGGTCATCGAAGATGCCTGCTGAATGGAAGAATTGGGTCATGAACAAACTGAAACGCCCTGCTTCGTCGACTTTGGATGCCTTCCTTCTCCCATCAGACGACGGACGTATTCATCAAGCTAGGGAGAAGCTCGTTCAGGAGAGTGGAGGTATCTCGGAATCGCGTTCCGGACGAATTGACTGGACGAGGTGTGAATCTAGACATTCTCGTGCCAGGCTTGAGGAAGCTTTGGGTCCGAAACGTCCTCTCACTAACTGGGAGGAAGGTGAGCTTTTTGCGTTGATCTACGATCAATCGTCTGAAATCCATGGCTACTAGGTAAAGCCTGTCGTATGCCTGATTTTGCTTGGCAAGACTGGGGAGTGCGGCAAGTCGAGCGGGTTTGGGATCTGATGGACATCAGTATTCTTCGTTCTGCCAAAATAGGTGTCGATCCGTCCTACAAAACGTGAGTGAATTATCCGAATAGCTTAGTTCTCGCTGACATCCATATCAGTCTTGTCTGGAATCTCTCACAAAACGTTGATCGCTCTACTGGCTCGAGTAAGACCGGAATATGTCCATGCCTTACCCCTTCGATGATTCCCTACATCACCAATCGCGGTGGACCCATGGTTGGCGTGGAGGCACTTGCTATGCAGGGTCTTCCGGTGGATAAGCTGCTCCTTACGCGAGAAAGTGAGGACGAGCTCGCTGATCTTGCTGGAAACGCCATGTCTTCAACAGTTGTGGGGTCTTGTATACTTGCCGCATTGGTCGTCAGCAAGGAGCTTCTCAAGGGAGGCGACGACAAAGAGACGTACGAAATGAAGAAGCTCGAAGTTGGTTCTCAAGTAGCAAGTGAAGACGCTATGGAGGTCGATTCCACGCCACAATCTTCGCTGGAAGATCACATTTCAGGCCTTGAAAAGTTGGCTGAACAACCTTTGGAGCTGTCCAAGACGAAAATGGACTCTGTGGAGGAAGTGCTCGAGCACGCGGCCCGAAGTGTACGTCTCTGCCTCTGTGAGGGTCGGAAGGATATCACGACAAGGGAACTACTATGCTGTCGAGACTGTGGTTCGTCTTCCTGCAAGAAGTGCGCTGGGCGTCCCGAACACAACTTCGAACCCTTCGATGTGCAGACAGTCGCACGGATTCCACCTGGAACTTTCGTCAGGGAGCTCAAATCCGTCCTTCCTATGTGCCTGTCGATTACCGATGCTACCGCGGAGCACCTTGATAATCTGAGATCTACCTCCAACGTGACTATACCCGAGAAGCGTTGGGTTAGTTGGCGTTCTGCGGTTGTTCGTGCCACGAGCCTGGAGTTGCGTTTCGTCGAGCTGAAGAGACAGGAAGTCTGGTCTGCAGTCTATCAGTCCACATCAGCCTCTTTCGAGTTGTATCTCGATCCCAAGCAAACGGAATGGCGACTGTACGCGATTCCTTTGGAGACCGAACCCGCCAATGCGGAGATCCGTCACCTCCTACAGCTCCCCGTTGCTAGATTCAAATGTAGGGGCGGCTTATTGCAGGGTCATTGGCAGTTCGCTTTGCCATCCAACAACGAGATCGCCGTAACTGTAACTGGAAGCGAAACACTCGTGCCTTCTTGGGCTAGCCGGCTTGGATTATTGGGCGAAGAATTTAGGGAGGCGCGCGTTCATTCGCATCTGAAGATTACTGTACCGGCAGACAAAGTTTCCTTACTTGATCGTGACATCTCTGGGACATATACTCTCTTGGATAAGTGCGGCACGGCCTGTGGTGCTCTCCACAAGCGCAAGCCTATACCCGAGGATACCGGACTTCCGCCGCTATTCATGATGCTCGACCCCACGCGGTGTGGCGACCCCAAAGACGACCCGTTCGTTTTCACAACCAGTATCCGACGATATGACTATGGCGAGTTCCGGCCGATCGTCTGCAAACTCGCTGGTTCATGGAGACAGTCGGACGTCCAAGGAGATCAATCTGTCGCATGCCATATACCCATGTTATGGGTATCTTCAGACAAAGTGTCGCTACAGGCAAGTTTGCATTAGCCTTCCTTGTCTTTTGCCGGAGCTCACTTGTTTTGCAGTCTTCCCAGCTCACTGGTGCACGCTTCGCTGTTCCTCAGGGTTTGCTTGAAGTGGCCGTCAACACGGATGCCTGTGCCAACGCCGTTGCTTTGCTCTCTTGCACAGCACCTCTTACTGGCGATCCCGGTCCCGAGTGGCCGCGCCAGGGATGGAGGGAAGTCGACAAGCTGAACGAACGCACGACGTTCCGATCGTTAGCTTGGCTCCTCGAACGCATACGGCACGTCAACGACGATTTACATACATGGCAGGCGGTCGACATGCCCGAGGATCTACACCAATGCCAGCGCTGCGCTCCGACACCACCCACCATCAAGTGGAACAAGAGTGGAAAGAAGATAGCTGCCATCGAGGATTCCAAAGAAGCTGGGCAATACGAGCGCGATTTGAAACTTCGTCCTAATCCATTCGTCACTCAATTGCGTCTAGATGAGAATGTCGGTATGGTAAAAGTAGGCCTGAACATCGCTTCGTTACTGCATCGCGCACTGTCCCGCCTCCATACGGAGAATCGTCCGGAACGTCCATTGCTCTTATGGCGTTTGGACACCGAATTCGTACCTGCGGTCAAGATCCAGCTCCCTACATTTACGCTCAAGAGCAACAGGGCTGACCCGGAACACAGCCAACCCCCCAACTTCAAGCTCGACCTTCGTAAGGAGCAGCTGCGCTCCTTGACCTGGATGCTCGAGCGGGAGGCCGTCGACGCCGCTCCGTTTATCGAAGAGGAAATATCGGAGGCAGTTCTCGAGCCTCTCGGTTGGCGTGCAGAGGGTCGTGCGCAGAGACCCGTCAAAGTTAGGGGTGGCGTCCTTGCCGACCAAGTGGGATATGGCAAGACTGCTATTACCCTTGGTCTCATTGATTGCTCTTCTCAGAAGGTCAGGAAGGAGTTCGAGAGCAAGAAAGACATTCCCGGAAAGATCGCTGTCAGAGCTACGCTGGCCATCGTTCCACCGCACCTTACCCGTCAATGGCAGTCAGAGTCCAGAAAGTTCGCGCCGGGCCGCTTCAAGAACGTGGTGGTCATCTCCACCGCGACTAACATCAATTCACTAACCATCGAGGCAGTCCAAAATGCCGACCTCGTGATTGTCGCGTCGAATTTGTTCCACAGTACGGTTTATCTGGGGAACCTGGAATCTTTTGCGGCTGGCGGTGCGCTCCCCTCTCAGGATGGACGATATTTCAACGCTCGGCTCGAGATATGTCTGGAAGCTTTGAAGAAACAAGTTGACCGCCTGAAAGATGATGGTTCTAGCAGCGTCATGAAAACGATACGGGATGCACGCAGGCGAGGTAAGTTGCCTTGTCCTATCAGAATTGTAATAATTGACGCGCGTTTTAGAGGACGAGTTGGAGACTTTCGTTGCGCCGAAGCGCCTCAAGGGTAAGGCTTACGCTCTCGCTGCAGAGGAAAAAGAGCAGGAGACAAAGCCGAAGACCAAGGTCGTTCTCTCGAAAGAACATTTCCCTGCCAAGCCTACGCCGTCGGGCTCGAGACCCGAGGTTGTTATCAGCACCTCGATGAAGCGGAAGGTTGAGCAAACAGACGCCACCTCTGACGAGGAAGCTCCTGTACCAAGGCCCAAACGTGGGAGCGCCAGGAGACCGATTGCTATCGATTCTGATGACGACGCTGAGGGTGATGAGGGCAGCGATTACAAGGACGTAGGCGCTGCGAAACAGTCCGAAGAAGAGTCTAGTACAAGCGAGGGCGAACAGGAGGATGATGTGCTCCTCGTTAAAAAATCGAGGATTTCGCGTGCCAAACTAACGCCCCCACCTTCGTCGTCAGACGAGCACTCAGCAATCGAGGCGTCCGACGATGACGAGGAAGAAGAGAAACCGCCGAAACGCAAGTTTACTTCGAAGGCGACAAGCAACAAAGGCAAGGGCAAGGCTATCGCGAGCTCGTCCAACTCCGAGGACGACAGCATGGACGTCGACGAGCCTCCCTCTTCTCCCTCCTCTGAAAAGTCAGCAGGGAAAAAGAGAAAGGCGGCGGGATCCAAGGAGGCACCGGCGAAAAAACAGAAACGCCGAGAAGACACTGACCCTTGGCGCCTCGAAAGCGTCGGCGTCAGGAGGGACTGGACACAGATGAAATCTCCTCCCCTAGAAATGTTCCACTTTGCCCGTGTCGTCGTGGACGAGTATACGTATTTGTCCGGAAAGGTGCATTCCATGGTCACAAAACTCACGGCGGACCGTCGCTGGGTGCTGTCTGGCACGCCGCCTATTCACGACTTCGGTGCTGTCAAGACGATCGCGGCCCACTTGAATCTCCACTTGGGTATTGACGATGACGGAGAGGGGCGGTCGGCTATGATCAAGAAGCGCATCAGGGAACAGACACGTGCGTTCTAGGCATGTATAGTCATTTGATTAACTAACGGTCATCTTCAGAGGTGGAGGCTTTCCACTCCTTCCGCGAGGTTCACACTCAAGAATGGCACGCCCACCGTCACCACATCGGTCAAGTCTTCTTGGACACCTTCGTTCGTCAGGTTCGTGGCATTTTGTCCGACTCCAGCATGTCTATTGCTAAAGTATCACGGTAGAATATAGCCGAGATCGACGAAATTCCCTGCTCATATGACGTCCAAAAAGTAATACTCCCCGCTGCGGAACGTGCCATCTATCTGGAGTTGGAACACCACTTGCGTGCGCTGGACATGACCATAAAGCGGACGAAGAAGACCGAGAGCGACCGAGAGAAGCGCTTGAACAACGCACTTGGTGATAGCAAGTACGTCTTAACAATGAAGTACTTGAGCATATCTTATCGATCGCTTCCAGGACCGCCGAGGAAGCACTCCTGAAACGCTGCTCGCATTTCGACCTGGATACGTCCGAGGACAACTCGAAAGAGAATGCCATGAAAGCCTGCGAAATTATCGTCAAGGACCGTACGAAGCAATTGGATGACTGCAAGGATGAGCTCCTCGAAGAATTGAAAGAAGGCGTCAAGCGTGAAAAGGAAATTGGAAAGGTCAACGAGGAATCGATGTTCCAGGAATACGCTCGTGTTACTCGCTTGGAAGGTGTTGGGGATCACGAAGCGACGGAGATGATGATAGCGCTGCTGGACCAAGCTGAGGTCCCCGTCTTACCGGCCAATTACTGGAAGAACAAGAAAGGGAAAGACGAGAACCTGTCGAACAAGACCAAGGATCTCATCTGGGGACTCAGGGAAAAGACGCACAACTTCCGCAAGCTGACCAAGGAGCTCGTGGGGCGAGTACGTTCCCGTCGGTATTTCACAGTGGTTCGCGACCTGCAGAAGCAAAGAGATACGCCTCCAAAGATCTCGTGCCCTGGATGTGGCAAAGACGAAGTTCCGATGAACGAGGTCGCCGTCCTCTCATCTTGCGGGCACACAGGCTGCATGACCTGCGTCAGACAGAGCGCGGATCGTGAGGAATGTGTTTACGCAGCCTCTGGAAGCTGCTCGGCTGCTGCGAGAGCTCTGAACATCGTCAAAGGTGAGACTCTTGGAGTCGACGATGAAGCTCGTGATGGGCAGGGCAAACATTTCGGCAAGAAACTGGAAATGGTCATCGACTTGATCAGGTGCGTTACCTTGCTGTATCTTCCGCTTTGACACTGCCTCACAAATTTGCTTCGCAGAAACACGATTCCCAAGAAAGAGCGTATCCTCATATTTGTCCAGTTTCCAGACCTGATGGTTAAAGTCGCCAACGCGCTCAAAGTGCACAAGATCAAATTCCTCGAAATACGCGGCTCTGCATCCCAAAAGAGCAAGAACCTCGAGAAATACCAGAACGACAGTGATGAACGGGTGCTCCTCCTGAACGTGATGGACGAAAGCGCCAGCGGCGCGAACCTCACTTCGGCCAACCACGCCATATTCCTTTCGCCACTTCTCGCGCCAAGCCAGGAGATTTATGACGCTTGTGAGACGCAGGCAGTTGGTCGGTTGAGGCGGTACGGACAAGAAAAACATGTCAAGATTTGGGACTTCCTGACACTGGATACCATCGACGTTGAGATCTACGAGCAGAGGACAAAGAAGAAAGTGTTAGCTAACTAGGATCTTGACATGTTTCATCTAGCCATCATAGGATACGATATCTTGTATATTATACGGTACTTCAACGGACCATAGTGCAATCGGATATTGATATTCTTCTGTGAGCTCCAGACGCAGACTTTTCTGGAATTATATCAAAACAGACAGTGTATGCTACAGAGAGGGTATTGAATGAACGAGATAAGCTACTTGCTAGACATGGCGTATCCGGTTGTGTCGAGGATAGCCTTGCCACATATTGAACAGAGGCCCTTTCGATAAGCACAACCTGATGCGAACAGTCAGGGACGTTCTTGGGAACAAAAAACAGACGTACCATGGCAATACTTGGCCCTGTTCTGTGTTACCGGCTGCTTACAGTCCTTGCATTTCCCTTGATAAGGCTTAATAGACGAAGATATCAATAACTGAGCCTAACGACTACGACAGACACAAAAACACACCTGAAACCTGTTCTTGGAACTTCCTCGCCGCGTAAGGAGCTTATTCTCCCCGATTCTCCTCGAGCCATCCTTGATACTGGTAGACGTGGAGGTGAACGGGTCTGGGGCGGCTACCTTCGAGAGTTTCTGTTGCGGTCATCAGCTAATCTGCGGACTCCGTGCAGATGCAATGAATACTTACGGATTCACACTTTTTGCACACCATGGGGCTGTAGTTCGTTTCACGCTAGTTTGGCGGAAGGCAACGCGGACGGCGATGGCATGGGATGTGAGGAATGTGTAGGGTGATATGTACCGGATTAGTAAGCATATGGATTAGTGGTTTCCGGTGGCAGTGCGGATCAACGTACCCAAGTACATACTGTTACTCCTGAATCACTCCAGAAATGTCGGGTATTGCAGTTGCGGTAGATGGGTCCCTGACAAGTAACCTAACATACCGAACGTGCGATCCCACCATAATTTAAAAACTCAGAACCAATCTTCCTGCCGTTTAGTTGTGCGCAGCCGCCACTGAAGACCTTCCAAAATGGGCCGACCTTATTGTCGCTCGAACGACTTCTGGCTGAAATCTATTCACAGGAAACTCGTTGACATGGCGAAACGACAAAAAGACCTTCTCGGTGCCGCTCTTTATGTCAGTATTGTCTATACCCGTGAGGTAATCCAGCTCCGAAGGCGTGGTTCACTTCATCCGAACCCACTTTGGCGTTCTACATCCCTGTCATGTACATGAACGTTCTCGTGAAGTTTGAAGTGTTCCCGACAGTTCTCCGCTTAGTCCCCAAGATTGTCGACGGCGACGTGAGGCGGGCCCGACGCTTTTGTCTTAGCGGTTCGATGGCGTCAACAACCTTGGCGGGTGCCCGACATATAAATTCGTGACGCGAGCGGTGATTCGACCTTACCACTCTGTGTCGGCGTGCTGGTCATGTCATTCTTTTCGCTCACGGGCGACATCATACTAATGATCTTAGAGGAGCTGGATCCTTTATCTTTATTTCATTTCTGTTCGGTATGTGGTTTCTCCCCGCTGAGCGCGACAGTCGTTTGACCCCAAGGCGTCTTGTCGTCCAGGCTTCGACAGCCATATATTCCATCGTTTCACACTCGACGACTCTACGATATCATTATGAACTCGCCTTCTGCGGGATGCGAGACGGTCCTCTGGGAGACTATGCTCCAAGAAACCGGCTCCTCTCCCTTCTTGGTTATAAACGAGGATGGCCGACCTTAAGTCCGAGCGCCGAAGACAAGCTTTGCATCACCCCACCTACGATCATGGGCGTTTCTGGCAATTACCTGTTTCATGCTAGCCAGAGCCCCCTTAATAATGGTTTCGAGTGGATACTGCACGTGTATCAGCTGCGCTCCTTCAGGATGGCCCCCAAGTCTAGATTACCTTATTATCAACATAATGTTCCTTTCGAGATACGAAAGGTCGCTATCGACGCCTCGCAAGAGTTGATGGTCCTCTCGCAGCTCTTCTTCCCTCCGCAACAGCGAGTCGTTCATGCATCCCGTCTCTCCCCGTTCCGACTGACCCCTCGTTTCACAGGAGCTCCGCCATAACTGTTATACTACACGTTCGTAATCTTTATGTCTGCCAAGACCACTCGCGGGCTGCCCAACCAAGGCTCAGCTTCCAGACGGACTGGTGGGGGGACTTTCCGCCCGGTCAACGGATTTCGATCCAGCGAGTACAAATCTGCAGGAACCTCGTCGCTGCGTCCGTTCGCCTGGAGCTGGAGACGGGAGAAGGGACGACGGAGCTGGTCGTCTTCGATTGGTGTCGTGGCGGCAGCCCCATTCGCACAGTAGGCATTCTATCTCATGTGGCAGGCCTGACCGCGCTTGACATGACTCGGGCCTCCCTAGTTCACGGGCGACCTCCTCTCTTTTGATTTCATAGACGAATCTCGTCTCGTGATCGCATCTCATCCGGATGACGACGAGTCTGACGACAGCACGACATGGGAAAGGCGATCGGACGGCCTCTACGCGAGCGAGAAGGGCAAACGTCCCCCTCAGATCACCATCCAGGAGATCTACAGGCCCAATGACTTTCTGGGTCCGAGATCGTTCGAATTCGCAGAGGCCTGGAGCGGCGTCTCGCTCGTCCAACTCTGTCCCAACCACTCCCTGAACACGACCCCGCTTCCGGGGACCCTGTTTGTCAGCGATCCCTCCTGCCGCCTGATCGCGGTTCTCCTGGAGTTTCAGCCGCAGTGCATCCCGAGCGGCTGTTCTCGCAAGGTCATCATCGTATTCGACCAATCCAAGCTGGCGCTCGTGGAAGAGAGGTTCGACGTCGTGCGTTGGGAGGACTGGCAGCACCATTGCATGGTGCTCAATCTCCCCGACCGCGCGGACGCGGTCCAGCTGTGCGGTCGGCGTCTCACGTTCTTCGAGAACATCAAGGATTCCAAAGACTCGACGAGCCGGGCGCACGTCCTAGATCTGAATCCCTCGACGGCCGAATTTTTGTGGTCGCTCTCGCACACGGACCCGCCGTGGAGATGGCGGGATAACTTGACGGCGCTGAGCACCGTCTTTGAGCACCGAGGCTCCCAGTACGTCAGGACGAGCACCGTGGATGCCATGAACATGACCTGGATGGACACGACCGAGGATAGTCTCGTGTTGTACGATGTACGTCCTCCCGTCCTCGATTCTAGTCTTTGATTTGTTCACCACGGACTCAAGGAACGCGAAGGACAGTGTCTGATCCGCATCCTGACCTTTGGAAAGGAAGTACGAGGGAATGCATGAGAGGCTCTATTGTCTTATTATACTCGAGACGCGTCGTAATGTAGACGGACATCTTAAACGACGGTGATGGTCAGGCATTCGAGTGCAGCGTCACGGCACCAGTTTCGATGCATCCCCCGCCCCGTCCGCCCACTTTAGAATTATCCACACGACCCACCTCCGCCTCTCTTGCTCATCCTCGCCCTCCGCACGAGACACGTCCCAGACTCTATGTCGTGTCCCGTCGACTTCCCTTTCGGCCGCGCTCTCCAGGACGAGGCCCCTTGCCTGTGCGCGGTCTATAAACGACTGAATGGTGTATCTCCCCATGTACAACCCCGCGACCAAATGCGCGCGCGCCTCGGGGCCGCGCCCGAGACACCTGCCTAGCGACTCCACGAACGGCGCATGCAGCTCCGGGTTCCACAGCGTGTCGGCCGCAAAGACAACGTCGAAGCGGGCGTTGTCGTCGTTGTCGTTGTCGCCATCATCATCGACCGGATCTCTCCCGTTCGGATGGTGCATCAACGATCCGACGTCCGTTCCCCATGCGTAGGGCACCGCGCGGCAGGACCATTCTGGGAGCGCGTTGCGGTGAATATTGTTGCACAGGGTGCGGATGAGGCGGTCGTCGGGGTAGTCGCTGGCTGTGACGGACACGGTGTCTAGGTACATGCTAGCGAGGAGGATCGACGGAAGACCGGCGCCGGCGCCTAGTTCGAGTATACGCACGACCGCTGGCGCACTAGAACTGGTACCGATGCGGGGTGTGATCGCATCGATGTGTAGCTCCTCGAGATGGTCTGCGATGAAGAGGGACGACACCCAGATGGAGGAAGCGTGTAGCGACCAGTTGGAGGGGTCTGTGTCTGGCGTGGCGACGTGGATCTGTTTCAGCGGATGTGAGACGCGCCCGGGTTTGACGGTGTAGGTGAAGAGAGAGCCAGCGTTGGAGAAGGTGACCGGTTTGAAGCCGTAGAGGCTCTGGAGGGATGAGGAGAGGATGTCTTCGGGATCGTCTTCGTTGAATGTCACGGCATGTGGATCCATAAGGTTGCGTCGATCATCTTGCAAGTAGTAGATATTTGTTTCGGCAAACGTACGGAAATGGACTTTAGCCCCTGTCAGGTAAAATTACACGCAGAGTACTTGTCATGCCCGAAAGACATTCAGTCGACCGTCCCATCCACAGCTCGCCAACAAACCCTCGTCGTACAACGACCAACCGCATCCAGCCACAAACTCGGTATGGGGATCGTGGACATACAGCAAGTTCGATCCCCCCGGAACGGGACTCGTGTTCCAACTGCACCACAAAGAGATGCGTCAGATGCATCCGTAAATAACACGACACGTACATTCGACAGGTCATATCATAGCTCGCCGTCGCAAGGACATCCGGCCGATGAGGACTCCACTGAACCTTGCGAACGGCGTATTCATGACCGGGCAACTGTATCTCGCACACGCCGCCGACAGCCTGGCTGGTCGGAGGGGAGGTGCTCGCCATGCGACAGTCCCAGACCTTGACCGCCTTGTCGACCCCTGCACTTGCGATCACGAATGGACGGTACTTGTTCCAATCTATGGAAAGGAGCTCCGCGCCCGAGGCTGGGACGGTGAGGACGGCGGCCGAGACGGGGTCGGTGAAGGCGTTGGACGTGGGACCGGACGCGTATGCTGGTGCTCGTAAATCGAAGATCTTGATCGTACCGTCGGTCGAGCACGTAGCGACGATGTCTGGTTGATGTGGCGAGAAAAGTGCTTGATACACGCACGATAGGTGCGCTTTCAGGGTTGTTACGGAGCGAGGCCGCTCGGGCGTCCACTTGGTACGTCGTGAGCGCGAACAGAAGAGGGGGTGGTGGACGACAATGTGGCCACTTACGACTTTGACGTTCCCATCCCAAGACGAGGAGAGGAAGGTGTCCTTTTTGACATTGGACCAGTCCACTGAAAAGACTTCCTTTGCGTGTTCATGCCAAGAACGAATCGGAAAGTCCTAGGGGGCCTCGTTACTCTGCCATCCAGAGGGGGGAGAGACAAACTCACGTTCAGCATGACGTCCCACAGCTTGATCGAGCCGTCCCCCGAACCTGCCACGACGTGGTTTTCATGTATCTCTGACCAAGCGACGTCATAGAGCGCGTCCTGCGTTTCGTAGCTGATTACCGTGACGCTGAGCAACGGGCGAGAGGAGGGGGGCGGATACTGACTACTTGTCGAGGTTGATTCCGCTTGCACCGCCGCCTGGTCCTGGGACGATCGAAAGGAGGTTGAGACGACCGTTACCGACGAGACCGAAGTTGGCGGCGGATGCGACTGCGACGTGGGTGTTGTGGAACGGTGACCATGCGAGGGCGTAGTGGGCAAATCCTGGCGTCAGGAGCGCAGCGGGGCCGTTCATCTTGGCTGAGCACTACCTAGAATGAGAGTGACCGTCCCCACCATCCCTCATGTCCTCTCGTCCTCGCCCACCAACACCATCTCACCCGCTGCAGCCGTCGAACGCATCGCATCCTTTCTCGCATCGGGAAAAATCACCCTTCTGACCGGCGCTGGCGTCAGCGTCGACTCTGGCATCAGAGCGTACAGGGGGAAAGACGGGCGATACATGAACCCCAACTACAAGTGCGTCCGTCCTCCGTTCACCCGTCCCCTCGTTCACGACCCATTGAAAGGCCCATCTTCGTACGTGGACTTCCAACTCGAGGCAGTCTGAACTTGAACCGCTCGTGTCACAGTACCACGAACTCATCGCAGACAATCCAAGCGGACATGCGTTCAGGCACGTTATTCTCGTTCTCCGTCTCCTGGCGTCGTCTCATGTCCGTCCTGCACGCCGTCCAGGCAGCGTTACTGGTGCGTAAACGTCACGCCGCCCACGCACATGCTCCGTAGCAGACGGCGCCTCTCCTCAGGTTCCGTTCGTACCTCGGCTATCCGCCCGTCCGAGATGCACGACCGAACACGACCCACTACGCACTCGCCGCTCTCCAACACACCGGCCGCATCCATAAGACCGTCACGCAGAACGTCGACGGTCTCCACCACAAAGCCATCGCACACCTCTGGGACGACGCGCGTGTCGACCAACACATCCTCGAACTCCACGGGACATTGCATGTCATTTTTTTTTAATTTTAAATCCACGCATATCGGTTATTTCTGACCGACGTACAACAGAGAGTACATTGTCGATTTGGCCACGTCGTCAGCAGAGACGCATTCCAGGACCGCTTGTCCGCCAGCAACCCCAGATGGAAAGCTTTCGTCGACGAGCTCGAAGCAACAGGTAAGAAACCTCGAACGAATCCAGACGGTGACGTCCGTAATCACAGACTGATTCACCTACAACATCATCGTGCTCACGCGATGCCCTCTAGGTCGACATCCAAGGCATGTTGTACGACGACTTTGTCGTGCCGGAATGTCCAGCATGTCTGGAACAGGGCCGACGCAACACGAACGTGCGTGGGCTCCACTTCCGCACTGATCCGCGCCTGACGCTTCGCTCGAAGCATAAACCAGACCTGATCTTCTTTGGCGAGTCGATACCCCAGACTGTCAGGGAACGCTCGTAAGTGTCATCTTACCTCGTTTTATGTACCACGGAGACCGACGTTCGCTCCTCCTTTGCGCACCACAGATTTCACGACGTCGAACGGTCGGACAAACTATTTCTCATCGGAACTACGGTTGCAACCTTTTCAGCTTACCGGTAAGCAAGATCGCATCGCATCATCTATTCGTGGAAACCAATTCGCCCCCCGCAGGTTAGTCAAACACGCGGTCGCACTCGGGAAGCCGGTGCTGCTTCTCAATGTCGGTCCGACGCGCGCGGACGGACTTGTAGGGATCGACAAGATAGAGATCGCTACGTCGCGCGTGATGCGCGATGTCGCCAAAGCCATATTGTACTTTTTTTCTTCTTTTTCTTCCGGGACCGCGCTCATCGCTCGTACTCCAGGGGCAGTCGCGCCAGCACCGATCCGGTTGTCGTCAGCCTGCTAAATGACGGGATACATAAACCTATGGACAACGATGCATAGCGGAAAGGGTAGCGCTATCGGTAATAGAAAAATGCCATAGTGTGTATAGATTATTGCCCGTGTTCGAGCGAACGTAAGAGAAAGAAAGCGACAAGAAAACAATCCTGCTAGTATATACAAGCCGTGAGTAGATTTGATGCAGAATTAGACAAGTTGAAGATGTGCAAAGATGACTACAGGGGGGAATGCTGCCAATGGGTAAATAAGATGCGGGGTAGATGTGGTAGTAATGCGTGCAGTAGAGTAATACGAATGCAAACGAGCAGCGACAGAGCAAGCGGAGAAGATATAGCACCTGGAGATGGGAGGTGGTGGGGATAAGGTATTTTCATGGCGAGATATCGAGGGAGCGTCTTGATTGTGGGTGTCTGGACGAAGAGTGAGCCGGAGTGTCGGTATAATTCATTTATGCGATGTCAGCGGGGGAATCGTCGTCAAAGTCCGCTTGGTCGTTGCAGGCAAAGCTGCCATAATGATCATGGTGCGCTATCCACATGGGCGGTCTGAGCTCGGACCAATTCCAATTTTGCCAGCGGTTGAGGGGAACGTCATGCTCATGCTTCGGTAGAGGACGTTGAGAGCGGTTCAGGTAATCGAGAAACGCGGAGTCGAGTTCACGTACAACGGTGGGAACGGCGGCGGCAGACTTGGTCGGCAGATCGAGGTCATCGATGTTCGGAGAGAGCGATCGGTCTCTGCCAAAGAAGACGTCGGGGACGGGAGCGGTAATACGATCGTCGTCGGGCGTAAGCGGTGGCGGGGTCGCATTGTCTCCGTCCGTGTTGGAGGACGAAGCGGGCGATTTCTTGGCCTGTGACGTATACTTGCGTATTGCGGCGAGCCGAGTCAGCCGCCGCTTGGGGGACACGGGCGGGCGTCCACTTACGATGTTGTCTTTGGGGAGTCGTCGAGCGGCGCGCGCTACGCCGACCGGCTTGCGGAGACAGCGCTCTCTGTGCTTCATCCAGTGAAATGGGTCGTACGAGCTTTTGGGGGAAAGCTTGATACGGCTGCCACACCGCTTGCAGGTGACGAAAAGCGGACCGTGTACCTCCGCCATAGGGTCGGCACGCAGCTTCTTCTCTCGGGCGAGTTCAGCGGCGGTTCTGGGTGGAGCGTCTGCACCGCTGTGGTCATGGGTCAGTGCGGGGGGGAACGAAAGACGGGTTGGTACATACGCTGTGAGGGATTTCATGACAGAGTCTTTGTTCGGAGACCCCCTAGAGTGCATCGCCGATGAGCGTCGGACGGGGGGGTTATGTCCAAGAAATAGCCCACATGCTAGCAAGTACACGGTTCCGGGTTGGGGGGAGGACGAAAGAACTCCCGATATGTTTCGACTGTCGAAAAACGCGCGGAACAAAGGCAACGATGGTGTCGTCCATTCGGAACTTCCCGAACCCCGCATACCGCACGCAATCGGTCAGGCAGACGAGCGACGATAATATACTATGGCACAGTGAAACAAATCCTACAACGACAACAACGATATCAGGTAAAACCCAGTACGCCTTCTCGGAACCCGCGAGTAAGATTTTGGAATGGTAGAAGGAACCACCCGAACACATTCGGCGCGTCCTCTTCTGATGGCTCGTATGTCTCCTTCCGCGGCCGGTTTCTCGGGCGCGTGTCCTCCGCCACGTCTCCTTCTTCTGTCTCTTCCTCGCGACCCCGCTTCACTCCAGCCTTCGCTGCAGCAGCGGGTGGGCTTTCGACAGTCTCCTTCAACTGAGTGTTCGAGCCCGAGCCCATGAGCACGGGTGTGGGCGTGGGCATGGGCGATCGTCGTGATCCGCCTAGAGAAACATGCGAATCCGTACTCGATGTGGAAGGTGTGGGGAATGGCACGTGTGCTCTACGCGACGCGCGTTTGTGTGTGGTAATCGGTGCAGGGGTTTTTCTATGCTTGAGAGTTAGCGCTACCCCGACCAACCGCACGACTCGTCCGAACGACTGACGGTATACATTGCTCCTTGTGCGCGCTCCATGGAACCAGATTGTAGTCAACCACGCCATCCAATACCACCACCGTTCTGCAGGTTCCACACAGAATATGTCTTGGGGAGCATTCCCTCACCTGGGGATCGTTCAACAAGACAATCCTGCGCTCTGCGGTAGCGACGCGACTGGTAGGCTTGGAGGGCGCGCGACGGGGCGACCGGTTTGACAACGAATGTTCTCCGCATCGCAACTTGTGACACGACCAGTTGGAGAAGGAATAGGTGCTGTGCGTCGAGAGTTTGATCCATTTCTTGCAACATCGGCACAGAACTTTCCAGGGCTCCACCTGCTCCGCCTGCGGATCGTTCTCAAGGAACGTTCGTCGCTCTGCCTCTGACCTCATCTTCCGGATGAGAGGTGGGGCAAAGGATGGAGTGGATTCTTCTGTCTTGACGCTACCGATGGGGGACAGTAAAGACGGCGACGATTTAACTTCTTTTGCTTGAACGCTGGCTGTCGGGGATGGCAAGGATATCGATTCATATTCCTTCACTTGTACGCTGGCTGTCGGGGACGGTAAAGGTATCGATTCGACTTCTTGCACTTCCATGTCGGCATCTAGTTTTGGGGGTTCCTGTCTGGTGGTGTATTCGGATCGAGAAGCTGTTCAAGTGGTAGCTACTCACTGTGTCGCAGAAACGTCCGCGGTCGCTGGTGATGGTGCGCGATCGCTCATGATAACGAGTGTATGGGGTCAGGAAGTAAAGGGGAATGAATATACAGGAGGTCCAAGGACAAGGACTTGAATCCTGGCCGTCCGTGTGGACAGTTTTAAATAATCGAGTCCACATAAGTCCACCGCCTAATTAGAGCCATTGTGTGTCCAAATACGGCCAAACTCGTTATCTCTTCTACACGTAATGTACAAAATACAACATCTCCATCTCCACACTGGTCAAACCGAAACGTCCACAATGCACAATAGCTCTATCGTATACAACCAAATAAATTCCTGCTTACGAGGAACTCCCAGCGGCACTGCTCGGCGCGGAGGATGGATCATATCGCTCAGATGATATATTGAGCTGTGGAACATCGATCTGAGGATCGATAACCGGGTAATATGGGGCGCGTGGGTGCCCCGATGACGAGCCCTCACCAGGGCCCTGACTGGAATGCTGTGCTGCGAGTATGTGGTACGGCGATGGCACGTACACACGAGAGGAAAACATTCCTGATGTTATCCCGGTCTGCGGAAGGATAGGTAGGGACGACGGAGGGATGAAAGGATGCGGGGAGATGTTGGTCGATTCCGTGGAAGTCGGCTGACTGGTGCGGCGCCCTGAGCCGTCCCCGTCGGAAATGTTATCCACCTCTTGCCCAACAGATCGATGAGCGCATTCGCCATCGAGCCCCTGTTGTACGCATGCAGAGCACACACGATCGACGCACTGGTACCCTTTCCGGGAGCAGGTGGTGCATGGCCTGCGCGCAGGATAGATTATCAAATGATGACGTGCGATCGGGGGTGACAACCACGTTACCTTACACCATCACAGCGAACTTTATCGCGTCTGAATCTGGATGAGAGACGACCTCGATCAGGCGGTCATCGAAATCCTCACCTGCATGTCGCGCACGCCTACAGAAATTTAAGTCCGATGACGAGGCAGCGTGACGAAACATACTCACTGATTTCACTCGCGACCCATGACCCCTTCCCTTCCTCTGGACGCTCACACATTCCTTGCCTTGGTCGGTGCATTGCTTGCACGGCCGTGCGTCTTCACATTTGCGATTGTCCTGTCGGCACCCTTCGCATCGCAGCTTCACGAGCTTTGGTCCACGTCCGACATGAATACAGTCTTCGTTCCGCGCAACACACCGCGAGCACGGTCGCTGATCATCGCACTAACAACAGATCTCCAGCGATCCAGCCACCCAAAGGGCAGACGAGCATACACGCACCTTCTTGTTATCCCGACGACAGTTCTGACAAGCCAACTTGGCACGCTCGCTCTTCTGGCGATTCCGAAGGACGAACACGGGCGGGGCGACGTCGGAGCGCACCCCCGTCGCGACCTGCTCTTCCACGCACTCTTGCTCCAGCTCGCGGCATCGCTGACACGGTTTACCACCCTCGCAGCGAACCCGCGCTTTGCGACAGCTCTCGCACCCGTCGATACACTGATCGATGGTGTAACCCTTCTTGATGCATGCGCCACAGGGCCTAGCGATAAGGAACGGCGGAAAGAGAAACTCAATTATAGGATTGGTTTGTACGAACACGCAGGCTGCCTACTTTGCACCGTCGCAGCGAATCTTATCGCGTCTGACGTGGACAGGGGGTTAGCGCCGCAGGGAGATGCCTTTAGCGAGCCATAACATACCTACAG
Organism: Leccinellum rugosiceps; assembly: GCA_038089755.1. Taxonomy (NCBI): domain Eukaryota; kingdom Fungi; phylum Basidiomycota; class Agaricomycetes; order Boletales; family Boletaceae; genus Leccinellum; species Leccinellum rugosiceps. Next base: position 57,750 of record JBBPLL010000035.1, on the reverse strand, counting down.
CTTGCACAGGCCTAGAGATCGGCAAGGAAGGGAGGGTGAGTTGGCGCTGAGATATGGGACTCTCGGCAAACCTTAACAGCTCTTCTCGGCCATGCCGTCGTTATGATGTCGGAAACCGGGATCGGTGCTGGGTCAGGCGGCGGCTGAGAATCCATCGGGCACTTTGGTGGAACTGAGCAAAGGAACGGTAGGTGGGAATTTATCTCATTTATTTTTGATCTCAGCGAAAATAAAAATAAAATATTACATATGACTTAGAACGAAACCTCATGAAAGGAGGCACCCGTGATCCGTTTAAAAGAATCTAACGACGAATGCAATGCCTTGACTATGCGGCAATAAGATATGGATGGCGGTTTTATTGGTAGACTGCAATGTAGTTGATCACCCACCGGGCATCTGAAACACAACATCAAAACCATCAAGATGGAGCCCGTAAGGAACAACTCACTAGCAAAGTTGGTCGCGTTCGCAACCATATCAGAACACGTTCCTGCACAGCCAGATTGGCCATATGCACCCCCAGCCCAGTTACCGCAGATGGTGGTATCGATGACTAACGAATGTTGGTAGAAATTTGCAGCAATGTCGCATGTCTGTGAGCTCCAGAATCCAGCTGGCGTGCCCCAGTTTGCCGGCGTGGGCGTTTTGTTTGTGATATCCCCAGGGATGTTGGCGCGAGGAAAGTGCCAGATCGACATGCCAGTTGTCGTGTCCCACAGGAGCGCAAATACACCCCCGCCAGCACCATTGAATCCGTAACCGAACGAGGTGGGGTTAGGGTCGGAGATGCCGCACCCTCCATCAGCAGTGGCTGAACTGTAGCAATTCGTACTGAGAGCGTTGCCCGAGAACGCGCTGTTTGTATTGGTCTCTTTGCTAAGCGTGCAGACATTCGACGTTCCACTGTGAAGAGTCATTTGATTGGTAGCCTGATTGTTGACACCCTCTATGATATCGATCTCTCCAGCCGTTGGCCAATGTGGTCCAGTACTCTGCAGGTCGACAGAGAATCAATCAATGCGATAGAGTCTAAATCAAGCAAAACTACGAACCCAAATACTGGGCCACGTGCCGCAGCCAACCGGCATGGCAGCGGCGTCCACAATAAACAGTCCGCTAGAATAGGTGTTCTTTGAGGTGATGCGGACACTGCCGATATCGGTCAAATTAGTCAACACGTAGTGCGAGGAATGCAGGTGTGTCTCACGAATTGCGGTTTCCGCCGACAGGGACGGTAGTCTTGGAGTCAACGGCAAGGACGGTAGAATTATCGCAATCGTCCACGTATGCAAGTCCTTGAGATGTCGCGCTCTGCATATCCAGGTAATTCACATTGCCATCCGTGGGGTCTGAGCCGGTAAAGAAGGTCCATTCACTAGAGAGAACGACGAATCAGAACACGGGCGAGTGCGGGCGCAGCAAACGCATACGTGAAAAAATCTTCAGCTTGATAAAAGTCTTGGATGTTATATGTCTTGTTGCCATAGTTAGCCCGACGGGCAACGTCGCGGTGGCGAGATCTCGATACAGGTCTATGAGCACCAGCCAGGGTGCCCAACGGAATAACAGCCAAAATGCTGAGGAAAAGAGCGTGCATAGCAAGACGTGTCGACGACGTAAGGAATGGAGCTGTTCGCAGAACAGAGCGTTGAGCGAGGGCAAGGCCACATAAATGAAATCAGGTTGCTTTTTCTAGTTAACCACTGTCCACGCGGCAGCGGGTTCCAGAATCAGCTGTGGAGGGTGTGGTAACCAGCCCTGTGCCATGAATAATGGGAGTGGAATGGAGATAAGTCAATGTTATTGTGCCTCATCAAAGGGAATCCTTAAAGAGAATAGCGAATCACATACACTATGAAAGGTTCCGTTTATCCACCACCCGTCCGCATGAACTCAGTTAATGAGTACCACAAACCACGGCTCCGCTGCTGAGCGAAGTAGCTTTACCATGTCTGAGACCATCGTTCGACCAAACCGTGTTGAACAAAGGTTGTGGCTCTTTTGTGGTAACCGGTCTCCATCGTCAGGGTGGTGCGGTTTAAGTTGGCTCTGGATACCCATGAGGTTCGGCACGAACCGTAAGAAGCACGACGCGTGTTTTTTCTTCTTTATCTTGGGAACAAACCGTGTGGTTAACGGTGACATCTACCTCAGTGAAGGTCCCGAACGATGGCAAAGTGCTAATTTCAGACAAGGTAAGCCCTAATATGGACGACATGAGGCCCTTCAAGTTCGCCTTACCATTTTCGTGACAATGAGTATTCGCCGATTCCATCCACAGACGGTGATGAAAGAAGCTGCTGCGCATGTAATGCTCCATTCCAATAAGTTCCCTGACAACCACTGCTCAAATTAGACTTTATATATGTCTGGTTTGAACAATCCCTCGTCAAATTCGATCCTCCAACCCCGCTCGAAAACTCGAATGCGACGCAATCGACTCGGTCAAGGGATGCTAGGTAGCACTAGAACAGTGTACACTACCAGGTGCGAATTCGGCAGGTCTCCTTGAGCTGAATCACGCGCGTTCATCGTGATGATCATCCTCCTTGGATGTTGCCTTCTCCCTTTGACGCATCACGATCATCTCCGTCGCTCCTTTCTCTCGAACCAGTGCCAGGCTCGAGCACTGCTCGTTTCGACATCAAGTTCAGCCGTCCGCTTCGAACCCATGGCTTTCCGCAAGTTCCGCCACTGTCAGGTGTATGGCAGCATCAGATGATCAGACCCACACAAGCGACTTCGCCGTGATCGCAGCAGAGGGTGGTGTTTACGTAAGGCTTCACCGCTAGCAGGTGCGGTGTTAGTATTCGGCGATGCAGCCGCGTTCCATGAATCCGGCGACCTCGACATCAGCTAGATCACGTTGCTACTATAGTAGTTCTATGATTTCTCGAATAAAGGCTCAAGGAGTTCTTACAAAGCTATCACCATCCGTGCCAGAGATTCTAGGTTTTGGGTCGAGCCAATTTGACGAAACACATAAATTATACTTGCTCCATCGGATACAAATACTTGAGTAAATGAATGGAACAAATGATATAGGGTGTGACCGGCACACGATAATACGGTGGTTTACTACTGATATACTGAGACGGAGTTGATCTTCCATTGCGCATCTTGAGGGGCGTCAGTGGAAAAGGATTACTAGCTAGACGATCATCCAGACTCACCGACAAAGTTGGTCGCATTCGCGACGATCTGGCTACACGTCCCCGGACAACCCGAGCTGCTATAGACACTCGCAGCTCCTGCCCAATCTCCGCAGAGGGTAGTATCGAAGATCAACTGGTGATCCTGGAAATTGGAGGAAATGTCGCATGTCGAAGAGCCCCAAGCCGCCGCCGGGATACCCCAACCGGTGGGATCTGGATTCTTGTTGGTAATATCCAGAGGGACGTTGGAACGGGAAAAGCGCCATATCCTTATGCCATTGGTCTTGTCCCACAGAAGCGCAAAGACACCTCCGCCAGCACTGTTGAACCCTGGGCCGAACGACTCCGGATCGGTGTCTTGAATACCACATCCTTCGTTTGCGGTTGCTGCAGTGTTGCAATTGGCGTTCAGAACGTGACCGGTGAATGCTGGGTCGATGCTTGTGAGATTGTTGCGCGACGAGCTACCCGGCGTGGTGCTGTTGTTTAGGGAAGTGGGAACAGGGGCGCTTGACGTCTGACTGCTGCACGGCGGGACACTACTGATCGGCGGCCAATTGCTTGGAGGCAAACTACTGGCCGGAGGCAAACTGCTGGCCGGAGGCAAACTGCTGGGAGGCTCGGGACTCGTCGCATTGCCACCGTTCACATTGCCGCTTGCTGGATCGACTTGGCAGGTATACTCAGACCCAGTGTGGAGCGTCATCTGGTTGTACGTCAAACCATTGACACCTTCCACGACATCTATCTCTCCCATAGTGGGCCAGTTTGGTCCAAAACTCTACGGTTGACAGCAGATCAGTCATGCAAGCCATGCAAACAAGGCGGGAAAACCGAACCCAGAAACTGGGCCATACGCCACAGCCGACCGGTATCGCAACCGCATCTAGAATGAACAAACCACCATTATACACCTTGTTCGACGAAATGCGGACGCTGCCAAAGTCAGTATTTATTAGTCCATCGATATGCAACCAAGAGAGCATAACGGCTCACGAATTGCGTTGGCCACCAACGGGCACTTGGCTCGTGGAGTCGACGGCAAGAACGGTGAGGTTATTCTCCACGTATGCAAGATGTTGTGCTTGTGCATCCTGCAGGCTTAGGAAATTCACATTGCCGTGTGTGGGATCGGGTTGGGAGAAGAATGTCCAGTCCCTGTGGGAGACAGGTTCGTGAGTGACATGAAATGAGCACAGAGATATACGTACGTGAAAAAAGAATCGCCCTGATAAAAATCCTGGAGAACATAGGTATTGCTACCGTTTTGGGGGACCAAACGTGGGCGAAGACCCCATGGAAAGGCCCGAGCGCTGACCAGAGTACAGACGGAGATCACGGAAAGGAGACCAGAAAAACGAGCTTGCAAGTACATGAATGACAAAAAAAAGCAAGAGATAAAATAAAAAAAGAACTAGGTTATGAAGGAAGATCAAAGCGCAAAATCGAGCACCATTTTATATCGACTCACTGTAGGACCGGGAAGAGGTCTGGCAGATCTTATCTGAACTTGTCCGATTGACGTGCTTCTCGACCAGATTGAAATCACTGTTTCATTGTGAGGATCAGTGATAGCAAGGTACAGGATTCTCTCGGCCTGTCACGCAGTTGATGTGCGGAATAAAATAGGTAGAAGGGACATTCTTTGATCTTACGATCTGACATAGGGACAGATGTTAGCAACCTTACGGAGGTAGGAAACTGTCCATAATTGCGGTTTATCCTGATCAAGTCCACGAACTGATAAGTAACCACAATTCCGGATCTTAGGTGCGACCCAACACCAGACAGCACAACGCCTCATCCAACCTAGTTCGCGACCGAGTGAGCTAGCCGATATGCGTATGTATGCGCTAAAGCGAGTACCTTGCGTCATACACCATTTCAGGGCAGTTGCAAGAGCAAATGATCGTTTCACAAACCTTTTCCGGCTCACAGGAGCGTCGCTACTGGCCCAGGCTGCGGACGACCCAGTCCAAAATAGATAACATACATGCGGTTCGACCACAGCTATGTAGCTCCCTCGGTGTGACAGTTGGCATCGGATCTGCCTCTCTCATCGGAGTACCGCATATTTCTGATGCAGTAGCCGAACCGCAAACGATATGTACGTGGTACCGTCACAAGAAGGAAAAGGTCTGGAGTAGAGAACCAATCAGTCCATGCGTCAGGACTCAGACTGGGCTAGGACGTTGGTTGAAATTTTAGTCGAATTCACCAATCACGTGGGTACTTCCCTGTGATGACGTCATCCCAAAGATCTGCGAAACGAGTCCGCATTTGCTCTACAAAATTTGGACTACTTGATGGACCCCCACCCGATCCCTACGAGTTTACTTAAAGTGAGAGGTTATATCTGAGATTTTTCTTGCAGTCATCCTCCTAGTATGGAGCAAAAAAAGTTCGCGTCATTGCAGTATATACAAGAATGCGTCACCTAAAATATTGTCCTTAGAGATAGTCCAGTATACACGCAATATTTCATGGTGCTCAGAGTCAATACTTCAAAAGAGATGAAATAGAACGCCGTAAGTCCTGCCGGCGGTCGCCTATTGATAGACGGCAAGGTAGTTGATCCGCCATTGCGCATCTCAGATAACGGTCAGCACAAAAAGAAACGGCACGCAAGTGCCAAAAAAGCCACTCCCGAACTCACTTGCAAAGTTGGCTGTATTGGCAACCATCTCGGAACACGTCCCCGGACAGCCGGAGTTGGGGTACGCATCCCCGGCCCAGCCGCCACAGACAGTAGTGTCGATAATCAGACTATGATCATGGAAATTGTCCTGGATGTCACACGTCGCAGCGCTCCAAAATCCTGCTGGTGTACCCCAGTTGGCAGGTGTAGGGGATTTGCTGGTAATGTCCGAAGGGATGTTCGCACGAGCAAAGTGCCACATCGACATGCCAGCGTTGGTATCCCACAAAAAGGCAAATACACCCCCCTGAGCGTCGTTAAACCCAGGGCCAAACGAATTTGAGCCACTGTCAAGGATGGAGCATCCAGAATCGGCATTCTGCGTGCTGTAGCAATTGGCGTTGAGGACACTACCGGTAAACTGTCCTTTGTTCGCCGTATTGATCTTGCAGGGATTCGACGTCCCGCTGTGGAGCGTCATTTGGTTGTTCGCCTGATTGTTGATACCTTCCACGATATCGATCTCCCCGCCCATAGGCCAGTCGGGTCCATTGCTCTACGGTCAATAAAAATCAGCCTGGCGTCCTTCCGTTGAAACGACGAACGAAAGACGACGAACCCAGAAGCTGGGCCATACACCACAACCGACAGGCATCTTAGCCGCGTCTAGGATGAACAAACCATTGTTGTATGATTTGTTCGATGTGATGCGAACGCTTCCGATGTCACATCAGCAATCAATCCATCACGCCACACGGGCAGGAGCGGACGGGGCGCCTCACGAGTTGCGGTTCCCTCCGGCAGGGACATTGGTCGTGGAATCGACGGCGAGGACGATGGCGTTACTACCGTCCACGTACGCGAGTCCTTGGTTCTGCGCGTCCTGTTGGCTTACGTAATTCACGTTGCCATTCGTCGGATCTCCGCCGACGAAGAACGACCACTCGCTGCATGCGATGCGATCGGTGCACGAAGACGACGGTACGAACACGCAAGGATACGCACGAGAAGAAATCAGTTCCCTGATACCAGTCCTCGACCGTATATGTCTTGCTCGAGGCGTCGCGATTTTGATGAACGTGCGCACTAACTAGAGCGCCGCACGGAATTGCAATAAAGAGGCTAGCGGGGATACGAAGGCGCATGGAGGGCGGAAAGAACGATCTTAGATGAAGAGACCGTGGGTTGTAGGGAGCGGACGAGGGGAATTAAACAGCATTTTATATTGACTCTTCTATGGGTGTGTGCGGTGGACCCGATTAAAACCAAGTTCGGATCGTTATTATCAGAACATCTCTGCAACACGAAACGAGGTACAAACATTGATCTGGCCGTATCCCCACCAAGGGGGTAGTATGCCTATCATTCATCTGCGTGTTGAGATGGGTCATGCATCGCGAAGCAGTGATTCGTAGGTCGAGAAACACCGAGGCAAAAAGCACAAACAGTAGAGAGAGGGAGATTCCAAAAACGTACTCGCTGCACGAGGAGTAGTCCGATTCACCATAACGTGGTCCGACCCGCACTTCCCAGTAGCCGATGGGAATCGCGAACCATATAGCCTCGAGGTAAACAATACAGAGTTCAAGTTAGGCTACAACGGGGTGGCTCTGCCGCAATCCGTGTAATTTTCCCACCCTCCGAGTACTCCATCAAAATTCTTCACTGAGGCCATGCAGAGCAACCCACCATCGTCGCCTAACGACGTGCTCAAAATACCAGCTCCGAGTCCGATACGGAAACGATTCTCCTCGGATTGTTCGACGTCGGGTGGATCGACACGTGCATCCAACACATGCACCAAAGTCGATTAAACGATTAAACGACCTCGCCTCGTGACGCGCCGCGGCAGCTGCAGAACGAACAGCAGTAATGGCATGCATCCATAACCTCCTCCCCCTCTCTGCTGATATCAGTCTTGCCAATATAATTGACCCGGTTGCTCCAAGGTCAGACCACATCATAGTAGTAAGCACGCGTGCCTGGCCGCATCATCTCGGTCCAGCTGCGACCTACCTAATAGTTCCAACTTCCGTGATACATCACTGGCTACAGTACGTCTCAAGGATATACAACCCCCCCTCCGAGCTTTCTGGTCCAGCTACGACCTACCCAGCCCCAATTTCCGTGATGCATCACGTTAACGTCACACCCTCCCCAGCACCAGATACCAAAAATAATCGTCTCGTATGTCTCCAGGATACACACCCGAGGCTCTCTTCTGGACTAGCTACGACCTACCTAGCCCCCAACTTTCGTGATGGCTTCACGTCATACCTTTCCTCATCATCAGATGCCAAAAATAATGGTCTCGTACGTGTCGTACTACTAGTACACGATCGGATCATGACACCCACCCTCCCCGCCAAGTTTCGCCCGAGTTGAACCACTCGGCAGTACCGCCGTGCACGGTAATAACTCACAAACCGATGCCGAGAACAACCCATCGAGTCTCAAAATACCTGAATCTCCTTACGGCCCCGTACTAGGCGTTCTTTCGAGCAGCGTTATCAGCGCGCTTGCGATAAACTGTATACTATATATACATATATGTACAGTATGGCTTTGCGTCCGAATCGTGGCCCATTGCGCGCACGCCGATTCCGGATTGGGACACTACATACAGCCAATCACGATCTCTCCCTTTCCTCGGTCTCTCTCTCCAAAGAAAAAGACCAGTTGGCGAATCTACGGTTCCTCTTCTCAGGTACAGGTACAACACACACCGGGCAGCGACGTGGCATCTCCGGCCACCTCGTAGAATTCTACGGTGGCAGATCAAACATGGGTATACATGTGCTATTCGACGGCGGTTGGTCGGAAATGAATACTGAGCGCTGAGCACTTGATTCGCCCCACCAAGCCACCAAGCCAAGGTAAGAAATCGAAATCTATTATTACTTGCGACCGTACCGCATCGTACAAATCAAGTATCCAAAACCGGTCAGTCACCACCCTCTACTCCACCTGTTTCGGCATCGCACATTTACTAATCCGACGTGGTAAGTTGTCGGGGATTCGGTGGAAAGAAAAGACGCACAGTAATGACCGTCGGTTCGTCCCGTTGCAAATGCTCCTTGAGCTTCGAAATCTCCAATGCCACCTCGATAAGACCCTGGAGACCCTCTGCAGTCGCCCTGCTTAACTCCCTTTCTCCCGCGTCTGGCCCGACATATCGCTCGACGTACATCCTCACGGTGGCGCCTGCGCTGCCCGTACCGCTGAGTCGGAACACCACTCTGGAACCGTCTTCGAACAAGACGACCTGGCCTTGGTTTGCGCTGACGCTCTTGTCGATGGGATCCGTGTACGAAAAGCTAGATACGGAGGCAATCTTGTAATCCTGGCCGGTGCTCTTTGAGCGGTAGCTCTTATTTGCCAGCGAAGAAGTCTTGATCGCGTCGTTCAGGTCCCCGACCAACTTGTTGGCGCCCTCCGAGGACACTTCTTCGTAATCGTAGCGGCTGAAGAACGAACGACCGTACTTGGCGTAGTGCTTCTGCAGCAATTCGTTGATGCCAATGAGTTTGTTCGGGGATTCCTTGTTGGCCGCAGCGAGTATGTTGAGCCACGCTTACGGTCCTGAATGTAAGCTGACGGGGAAATGCGGAAAGGGGTTCCCAACTTGCCGACAATCGCCCACAGTCCGTCCTTTTCACGGATATGGTCTGAACCCGTTCCGAAAGATTCCTCTCCGCAGATAGAGAGACGTCCGGCGTCCATCAGATTTCCAAAGAACTTCCAGCCTGTTGTGCAGCATGGTGAATGAGTTGGCCGATGGGCGCGCTACGACGTACCGGTGGGCACTTCAAAGTATTCAAGACCCTTTTTCTGTGCGACAAGATCGATGGCCTTGCTAGTTGGCATGCTGCGGGCGAGACCTTTGACACCTCCCTTTTGGAAGTAAGGAATGACGTGCGCCCAGTCGGCGATGATCGCGACCGAGTCCGACGGAGTGACGAACGCGCCCTTGCCATAAATCATATTCCTATCCCCGTCCCCATCGCTCGCAGCGCCAAACTGAATCCCATTCTTCTCGACGACTTCGACGAGCGAATGTGCGTACGTCAAGTTCGGGTCGGGGTGTCCCCCGCCAAAGTCGGGGAGAGGCACGCTGTTCTGGACCGCCGCCTCGGGGAGACCGAGTTCCTCGAGAAAAATGGCACGCGCGTACGGTCCGGTGACGCCGTGCAGACCGTCGAACAGGACGCGGAACGAGTCGGCGTTGGTCTGCAAAAAATCTTTGACGAGCGCAAAGTCAAATATCTCCTTGAGTAGAATGACGTAATCGGCAACGGAATCGATGATCTGCACTTGCGAGGGTCCGTACGTCGCCTCGCCAATCTTGGAGAGATCGACCTTTTGGTGCGTGTGCGGGGTGAGCGTGGTGATGTGAACGACGACGACGAGAGGACGTACGGGAGCAGCCTCGATGACCTTGTACTTCGAGATCGTCTTGGTCACCTCGTAAATCTTGTTCGTCACGTTCTCCGGCGCAGGCCCCCCGTTCGCCACGTTATACTTTATCCCGAAATCATTGTCTGGACCGCCGGGGTTATGACTTGCCGTCAAGAGTATACCTCCGTCAGCCTTGTACTTGCGGATCACGTTGGATGCGGCGGGGGTAGACAGTATGGAGTCCTTGCCGACGATGAACTTGCTCACACCGTTGGCCGAACCGATCTTGAGAATGGTCTGGACGGTCTCGGGTGAGAAGAACCGGCCGTCGCCGCCGATGACGAGCGTCGAGCCCTCGGCTTTGATCGAATCGAAGATGGCCTGGACAAAGTTCTCGGTGTAGTGCTATACGGGGAGGGGCTTGAGCGAGCGGAACGACACACGTTCGGTCACCGCGTACGGGTTGTTGGAACACTTTGACTCTGTCTGCGATCAGGACGCGAATGCGAGCAGAGTCGAGAGAAGCGTTACGAACCTCTTCCTCAGCCCCGACGTACCGGGTTTCTGACCGTCGAACGGTTTGGTGGGGATTTCTTTCGTTTGATGGGCCATCGCTAACGAACGGGATGATGATAAGTAGCACTTTTTATGTTTTCCAGTATGATCAACACGTGATCCCCGTCCATCCCCGATCCAGATATCTAGAGTTTATTACCCCTATGATCCTCGCCAAAGACCTCCGAGAACGCTTTCGCGAGATGTGACAACATGTCCTGAGTGACCAGCCCACGTCCCTCCACCTCGAACGCCCTCCTACTGCACGTACGCGTTACGATGCTCCCGCCGATCGCCGCCAAGATGGGCAATCTCGACACCGCAAGACTGTGATCCCTACATCCGAGTCAGACCCCTGCATCCCCAGAAACCAGAAAGATAAACACACCCATATGCCCCCTCCTCATAACACTTGCCCCACGCCAACATCGTACCCACACACCCGCTCAGCACGTCTCCCTGCCCCCCACACCTCTTCATCCCACCCTCGACGTCCACCTCGACCACCTCCCTCTCTCCATCCACATCTGCAACACGAACCCCGCTCTTGCCCATATCCGCCTCCTCGCCAGTCGTATCGCTCGCCACGACGTCCTTCGCTCCCTTCTCCAACACCACAACCCCCCCAAGCGCCCTCGACACCTCCGCCGCCGCTCCCTCCCCCTCCTCGACCCCAGCCACCTCACACAACCGCTTAAACTCGGCCACGTTCGGCGTCAACACAGCCCGTCGGTACCCCTGCACGAGCGAGACCCCATCCCCTCCATTCAAGCCACCGCCAGGCTGACCGAGCATCCACAGCGCGTCCGCATCGAGCACGACATACATGGAGCGCTCACGAGCGAGCGTCAGCGCGGCGCGGGCGTACGATTGCATGTACGCCTCCCGGCCGAGACCCGGGCCCAGGACGAGGACGTGTAGACGTGCGAGGATCGTGTTCATGTCCTTTAGCACGCGGTCTTGCGCGCTGCGGTCCGGGTAAGGGTCAGCGAACGGAAGATAAGCGAGGGACGGACGTACGCATCCTCGATGAGGATGGGATGCACGATCATGTCGGGCGAGTATGACTTGATCGCCTGCGCCGCAGTCGGCGCGCATATAACATGCGAGAGGTCGGCGCCCTGAGGGGATGATCAATCGTTTGGGCGTCAGACGGGACGACAACGCACTAATCGAAGCGCAGACATGGCCGCAAAAAACGGCGCACCAGTATAGCTGCATGAGGGAGCAGATTAAAAAAAGAGGGGGTAAATTAGGGAACGACGAACTCGAGAGCGCCTCCTAAGACGCCGACCCTGCCTGCGGTGCCTGTCTCGATCTCACGACCCCACCGGCCTGCGACGAGAGGACGCACCTGACTGGCCTTTATGCAGGGTTCCGTTGAGAGGAGGAATGATTTGTTTTATCTGATCGATGATGGCTTTCGGGACGGGCATGGTGGTAGTTTACGTTAAAATGGAACGGGTGATACAACATGCATGTGTATGTACACGAGCGTTATCCGGCGCTACCAGTACCGAGGCACCGACCATCCTACGACGGAGGAGGTAGACGCAAAACACTATTAACCCTTTTAATTGTATGATAAACGAACGACGACTTTGCCGTGGATTAAAAAAAAAAAGGGAGAAAGCTTGTACGCAGGGATCCGGGAATGTCCAAGGGGTAACAGTAATTAGAACGACAAGCGACGAAACACGGCAAAGGACCCGAGCATGGGTCAATAATTTCCAAAATAAAAGTAAGGGGGAAAGCAAAGACGTCAACTTGGGATGCCGGCTGGCGTTCCAGTGTGCCAGAAAGAACCCAGGAAGGCGCCAGCGTTGGACATGATTTCGACGGCGCGACCGACAAGAGTGCCGTGCTGGCCATCGTCTCCGTCTCGGGTGGGACTTCTAGAGCCCCCGGAGGACGTTCTCCGCTCGTGGCGAGAGGACTTGGACGACGTAAAGGGAGGGGGATGAACGGGGAACACGGGAGAGTTGGCGGGCGTGGGTTGACGTGAGATGGATTCCTGTTCCTCGTGCACGCAACCTGGCGAGATGGGTATCGATGCAGGTGCCTCGGTGTAGCTTGTCTGTGTGATCGGTTTTGCGTCGAGGACGAGGCGCGGAGGCAGGCGGGCGTGGGCGTGGGTGTGGGTGGTGGGCGTCGGAACTACGGTTGGCGTTGAAGATCCGGAAGATGATCCGGAAGGACATTTTCTCCGTGGGTCAGGCACGGGGGTGGAGACGACGACGACGACGACGCGTGAAGCAGCAGCGACGGCATGGGGATCGTCGGGACTCAAACTGGAATTTGATCCAGAACCCGAGTGCGATCCGGATCTTCGCGCAACCCGATCTCGTCCTCGCTCCGCGGACCGTCTGACCTCCTTCTCTGCTCCTGCCCTCGAGTACTCCCGATCTCGCACGCCCACGCTGCCAATCCCCAGCCCTACGTTTGCATCCGGACTGAGGCTTCCCAGGGGACTTCCCGTATGCACGCTCTCCCTATCAGAGAACGATGACGTGCGGGAGATGCTCCGTCCGCGGGGCTGTTCGACCTGTGCCTGACATGACAATGATGGAGAAGACGCTGACCGCCCTGTCACTGTCGGTGCAAGTAGGCTGTTGCCTGTACCCTGGGCACCAGCGTTGACACGAGCTGCCCAATTCGAGGAAGCGGCTGCCTGAGTCGTCGATGCGGTGGCGATCGTATTTGGCGAAGGCGTCCGAGAACGCGACCTGCTTCGAGAACACGAACGTGACCTCGATCGGGGCGTGTCTGCTGAGCTGACGACCACCTCGGGCTTCCCTTCCAACGTGCCCGCACAAGCACCCCCTGGACCTGGGGACATGCCAGCGAGATCGACGCCCGCGCCAACAAGCTGTAAACCGTCTGCCTGAGCACTCGCCCTGGGTTCGTCCATTGTTGTCTGTCTGTCCCCTTGGCCCATGTCCTCGTCTACCTCTTGTGTCGAGTAAACGTACGAGGGAGGAACGTAGACGAGCTCTACAGGTGAATCACGTGCGCCGTAAGGGGACCCATTCCCTGCATAGCTTGGTTCGCGTGGGCGTGGGTAGGGCTGTGGTAATGGGTACCGCAACCGTTCGTCGCCTTCGTCGACGTCGTCCAACTTGGTCTTGAGGACCGTGGGTGCAATGAGTGCAATCGTCACCAATTCCTTGTCTGTGCTTGGCGAGCGTGTGATGAATCCGTGTTTTCCCCGCTTGCGCTGGCCGGCGCTCGTAGAGTGAGTGTTGAGCGAGCGTGAGCGCGAAGAGGAGGACGAGGCGGACGAAGACGAATGCGTGGGAGAGTGGGGGATAGTAGGGGAGGGTACAGGGGGGCTGTGACGGACGCGCATCTGAAGGACTTCATCTTCGTCGTCCTCTTCCGAAGTGGATGAGGAGGGAGGGGATAGGTCGTGAGTGGGTGGGGAATGGTGGGGATGGGCCATCGGAGAATAGGACGGGTGGGGGCCGTGGTGGTGGTCATCGTCGCCATCGTCGTCGAAGAGCATCTCGTCTACCTCATCGATGATGCCGTCTTCCGAGTCCTCATCATAGCTTGTAAATGGGAAAACATCAGTGGGCTGGTGAGGGTGAGAAGGGGGGGGGAGACATACCCGTCGTCATCGAGGGGACAAGCATTGCCGAAGCGGGGGTTTGGATTTGGGCGCTTCTTTTTGGGCTTGTCGATAGCGATGCACTGTTCGACAAAGGTGTTGAAACTGATGTGCTTACGCTTGTGTCCGGGTGCGACGGACGGAGGTGGGGAGTCGCATTGGAGGAGACTTGAACTGAGGGCGTTTACGCGCGGGGGAGAGTCGCGACGAAAGACACGGTTAGGACCCCAGCGGGCGATGTGGGTATCGCTCTTTGTGTGCATGAGGGACGGGCGAGGGATCTTGCGAGGGGGGGAGGGGTCGCCGTCGGACATGATCTGGAAAGGTCCTTCCTCCTCGGAGTCGGGTGGACTGAAGACGGGTGAAAGAGGGAAGTCTGAGGCGAGGAGCTCGCCGATGGATCGGTGTTTGAGAATGGGTTTGCGCACGGCGCTTGTGACACGATCGAACGTGGGTGAGGGCGAGGAAGGGAGGTCTAGGGTAACCGCCACGGTTGGGGATGGTCTCTGTACGGGCTCTGCGGTGTGCAAGGGGCCGTAAAGCCAAGTGACGTCCGAGTCCTTGAGCCTGGACGCCCCGGGGTGAGCAAGCGGCGAGACGGGAACGGATGGGTGACTGACCAGTTGAGTGTCTCTGGAGTGACAGTCCCGAGACCGTTTCTCTGCTTCCACCAGGTGCGCCAAGAGGCGTTCTCGAGACGGACGCCGTTTGCGATTTCGTTCTTGAGACGGGTCATGTTCCGCCACGAACGCCAGACGTCTTCTTCGCGCCATTCGTGAGAGAGGTAGTCGACTTGACCGCGGGGTAGATCTGACACTGCAGAGTCGTCTGGGATGGCATTTACGGAGCCAAGGAGGACTGGTAAGTAGGTAGCCATCGGATAGACCGCGACTGGTTCGTTTGTGGACGGGTTGATATACCCAAGTACCGTCCGAACTCGCACGACCCCACACTTTTTGTCACGTGCTTCTCCTCTCCTCTACCATGGACAAGTTCGACTTTCAGACGTTTCTAGATCAGATCAAGTCTCGTAGCGCAGATCCAGTAGCAAAGTATCTGAGATCGCAAGTGAACGACCACAACACAGTCTCTGACACGACTGACATCCTAGTACCACAGCTTTCTTAGCAACTTTACGAAGCGCAACTTCACCGTCAACGATCAAGTGAAGGTCATCAATGACTTCTTGAATGTACCGTGACCCGCCATGCATCTTGATCCAGCTCAATCGCCCCTTCTTCAGTTCATCGCAGCAAAGATGCGTGAATCAGATGTGTGGAAGAATGCTTCTGACACGGAATTCGACAACGCAATGGAAGGCATGGAGAAGCTCGTCATGAACAAGCTCTACGACTTGTCCGTCCCATCGCACACTCTCGCCCGCTCTCGTTCACTTCCCCTTGCAGCACATTCTCTCCCTCCCTACCCCTCCTATCTCCCCCCCGCCCCGTCACTTCAGACGACCTAGAACGCGATCGCATCCTCGCTCAGAGAATAACCCTCTTCCAATGGATCAGTCCTTCTCATCTCGACATTCCCGAATTAGAGACTAAAGAGCCCGGTATCGCTGGCTTTCTCGAATTCGCCCAGCAAGGTCCCGTCATATCCTCCCTCTTCTTTCCTTCCCCTGACCCTTTCCCCCCAAGAACTATGCAAGGTCAACCACTACAAGGCACCGAGGGACAAGTTGATCTGCATCCTCAACTCCTGCAAGGTCATATTTGGTCTGTCCCTCGCCACGTCGTCGCCGCCTACCATTCCCTGACATCACAAGGCCTTCTCCGCCATCTGCGCAAGGACGAGGGGGCAGACTCGTTTGTTCCCGTCCTCATATTCGTCGTCCTCAAGGCAAATCCAGACCACCTTTTATCCAACGTGGAGTACGCGTGCCCTTTCATCTTTCCCCCATATGAGCCTCCTCACAACCGTGCCACGATAGATTCATTAATCGCTTCCGGAACCCTGCGAAACTACAAAGCGAGGCCGGCTATTACCTGTCAAGCCTCGTGAGTGTCGATACTTTTGGCAAATCCTCAATTCCCCTTTACAACCCAGATCTCCTATAGATGGGGGCAGTGCAGTTCATCGAGACCATGGACCACACTTCTGTTTCAAACATCTCCCAACACGAGTTCGAGCAGTGAGCATTCTTGGTTCTAGGCCTACCCTTCTCCCTCAACCTTGTCCCCCAGCAATGTCGAACTGGCCATACAATCCCTCCCTCCCTCGATACCCTCCTCCCCCACTTCGTCCATTTCATCCTCCATCCGATCCCCCCTCACCTCTCCCCACGCAGGAGAAGAATCCGCCCTCCCACTGACCTTGCCCGTTCCTTCTCAATCACAGAGCATAAGCGAAGACGCACGTCGGCTACTCCAAAAGACGGGAGACGTCGTTTCCAAGCCGCTCAACGCAATCGGTCGCATCTTTAGCGACGCCCTCGACGACAGAATGTCTTATCTCCCGGGCCCGTTTGCGCCTTTTGAACTCGCGCGCGAGCGGGCGGCACAAGAAGGGTCAGCATGATTTCCCGATTTTTACATAACTCGGTGTCTGACCCTATTAAGAATAGGCTCGGGAACGAGACACGACAGGAGACCAAGCCGCCGATTCAAACCACGTACAAACCCCGCGTGCGTAGACCGTCGCCTGCCCCGCCCTCACCCTCACCTGGCGATGGCGGCGGGGGCACTTCCGAAACCCCGACGACCTCGACACTGACGCCCCCCACGCTCAAGGCGCCCGTCGTCCTGCCTTGGCAAACAGACGCCCTCGCACGACCCAGCGGCACGTTCCCGAGCGCGCTCCCTCCACACATGCAGCCTTTATCGCCCTCGCCATCGTCGTCGCTGTTCCAAACAACAACAGGGGATGCGATCACACGAACGCCGACACCCTCGCTCGACTTGAGCGCTGTGCAGGCCGAGATCGACCGTGCGCATGCACACGCGAGCGCTGCGTCGCAGAGTACGCTCGCGCAGATATTCCCGGGCGTGGATGCCGAGGTGCGTGACTGGGTGCTTGAAGCAAACGGGGGGGATTTAGGGACGAGTATCGAGGCGTTGTTGGAGATGAGCGGGGGGTCGTGAGTAGCGCGGTGGGCGCTTTTACGACGACGACCGACGGTGGATTTGGATCTGTTCTGAACTGCGTGCGCGCGCGTCCGAATCAGATCGTCCCAGTCGAGTTGATGCTTTTCCGTTATTTACTACGTCTGCCACGTATACATTTATCATACATGCGCCAACGAGCAGACCGAGTCATGCGGATGCGTACTCCTTTTGCCATTGCTTGACGGCCTTTTTCAACGCGTCCATGACCTCTTGCTCCGTTTCCTCGTCCCGCGTACCACCTCTCTTCCCTTTACCATCCACCCCGAGCGCCTCGATCGCATGCCGACAACCCGTCAGGCGCACCTCGTACCCAGACTGCGTCGCACACATCATGTGGATCGCATACTCGAGCGTCTTTGCAGCGTTTGTAAGCACGATAACCCTATAAGCGCCCCAGGAGCACGCGGACGCGTCGGCAGTCGGCACCTTTTTTTAAAAAAAAGAACTTCATGGATACTTGCCTACCATGCGCAGTCGTTGGTGCGCCCGGTATGACGCACCATGCTGTGTCGACGTTGACATCCTTCCTGGAATAACTCGTGAGAGGAAACGCCCGGTGAAGGGAATTCCGAAGCGCATCCCATGCGTCCGTTCGCACGTTGAGCTAACCATTGTCGTTGTCAACACTCGAGAAGCGCCAAAAAAAAAAACGGAGACGCACGTGGATCTTGCGCGAAAACGGCACTTCCACTCGCCTCTCTAACTCGGGCAAATTCTCCTCCGCGTCTACTACTACTACAAAAAGTCAAGCATCACAGGGGAGAGCGGGATCAGTTGGACGTACTTGCGTCGGCTGCAGCACCGCCGGGCGTGTCAGGCTCTTTCTTGACCTGAATCTCGATGATCTCGACGTCCGAGCCCGAGTCCTCTACATCATTCCCCTCGACTTTCTCCACGGCAGCTGGTTTCTCATTTGATGGAATCTGCTGGCGATCAAGTTGGATGTTCACAACTGGGCGACCAACCTCGCCACCGATCGGCACTTTGAACGGCGTCTTGAACGGCTTGCTCAGACTACTGCTCGAACTATACGGTCGCGTAACTGGTTCAAATCATTCTCCGCGAGCCAATCACAACGCGAGCAACATCATGCTTACCGAGCGGAGGAGGCATGCTCGCACGCATACCCGTGCCGTCGCCCTTGCTCGTCGAGCGGGCGCCTGCCCTCGTCCCCTCCCCCGTCGTGTGCGCCACCTTGGCCCTCTTCGGATTAGGCAAGACCAATTTATCGCGTCCGTGAGCATTAGGCCGTTTAAATCCCAATCCCTGGACCGGTGCCGAGTTGAGACAGTCCCACAGTGTTCTTTGACCCGGGTCGGGCGCATTCTTGCTTCCGCTTCCCGACGCAGGCGCCTGTTGCGGTTGTGCCGGCTGTTTTTTTGGTTCCTCCGAGTTCTCGTCGTCCTCGTATCCAACGTTCCAAACCGCCTTCGAGATGACGGCGGCGGCGTAGTCCTCGTCCGAAAGATTCGTTTTGCGGTCCCGCGTTCTATCCGGATATTTGCATACCTGCAACACAAAATGCGTTTTTTTTATCAAGCCCGACAAGGTATAACCCAACCACGCACGTCGCACATCTTATCACAAATGCCCTCCATGATATCGTCGTCGGTCATATCAATGATCTCCCCAAAGTACCTACATATGGACTCGAAATCTATGTCAAAAATAATCCACACGAAGCCAAAAGGGACGCTTACGACATGTCGACACGTCATGACGTTTTCCGCAAAGTTCACGAGCTACACATCGGACGTGACTAACAGGTGAGTATGTTCATCAGTGGACGTACCGCTCCTAGACTGTCGATCGACCGCTGACTAGGTTCAGGTCCATTCCTGGAGGATGCTGCGTCTTGTCGTCTGGCATGCGAGCTAGATACCAGCCTTCGAAGACGGAGGGCGTCCTCGCGTGCTAGTTCGAGCATGAGCAAAGAGAAAAGACTTGGACTGTTTTTTCCCACAATAGTACAGCACACAACGGGAGGGCTAACGGAGAATTGGTCAAGCCAGCACGTGAGACTCGAGATACAAGGCGACCTACCAATCCATCGCGACCTGCTCTGCCTATCACAGCGTATTAAGTAACTTGGAAGGAGCTTTCGACGAGAACCAACCTGTTTCTTGGTAATATCCTGGGACTGATCAGCTATATGACACCATTTGCCGGACATTCATTCACCTTCCATACTCTTCGGAAGATCATAGTGAATGACATATCTAAGCCAGTCAACACATCTTCACGGAATGCAGAGCGTGAGACGCCTACCGAACATCGCTCTTGTCTATTCCCATCCCAAAAGCGATCGTTGCGCAAACCTGATGGAGAGGTCACAAAGTGCTCCAAAGCAAAGTTCCGGTCGTGAAAGCTCACCACGTCGACACCACCCTCACCGCTTCCACCAACTTCCCATTCCTTCAATGTCTTGTTCAACGTTTTCGAGCTGTTCGCCGCCATCAGCGCTTTCATCAGTCTAAATCTACAAGTGCCAACTACTGACCTAATCCCTCGGTGATATGGCCGAGCATTTAGTCCCTTTCCACGAAGATAGTTCGAGAGCTCATCACACATCTCTCGTTTCCGACAATAGATGATGCCGGAGGATGGGCGGTTACGACGCCGATGCAAGCCCTCGATGAATTCCAATATATCCTGCATCTGAGAGCCGGTCTCCGGCGCCGATTTGTATCGCACCTAACGAAGACGGTCGCCACTGACCGAGATAGGTGACAGAATGTGTCACTCACCTCGTAGAAGAGGTTTGCACGATTGAATGGATGAACAGCTGTAAAGAGTTTGTCTTCTACCATTTTGAGACTTCGAACGATGTCTCGTTGAACACTAACGTGAAAGTGAGTGCCCAAAAGACAAGTCAAAGTGTGAGCTATCACTTTTTTGTGGCAGTCGCCGTTAAAGCCATGATCGGGACACCTGGAAAACGTTCACGGAAAGAACCCAATCTACGGTACTCTTCTCTGAAGTCGTGACCCCATTCCTGTTGAACGGTAAATCAGAGTGACGAGACTTGCAGATGTCCAGCTCACGGAGATACAATGTGCCTACAGGGTTATATAGATCAGTTCGATTACGTTCCTGCGAGAATCACACCTCGTCGATAACAAGCCTAGTCAGTTGACCATTGCTGTAAACAGTGGCGAGTGCTCGCATGAGGTCTTGCGTGCAAAGTTTCTCAGGAGTCGCTAAGAAAAGGATACATCAATGCTAGCGTCATACGAAACAAAACAGACTAACTGTAAAATAAACGGTTCTTGGGTTTCTTTGACGACAGATCCCTCATGATCTAAAATTTTGATCTGCTTCGCCGCATAAAGATAAGAATATAGATGTCATGCCTCGCTTTTCTCCCCCTTCGTCGTTTCGGATGTCAGCGAGATGGCAGATATCCCCTTTTTACGAAGAGTGGCTACTTCTACGGGGATGTTAGCAGTGAACAAGCAAGGCAGTGGACGTGATTACGGTTCTTCATGAGAGCTGCTCGATACATTGGAAAACTGAGTCAGCCAAGACGACATGAATACAATGACCTTACCGAGGAGTGGAGACACAACGATAGAGACACCGCTCTAGCACGGGAATGATATTCAATCTCCTTCAAAGATGACACACATAATAACTTACTTCCACAGCGATAGCCGGGATTTGGAAGCAGAGACTCTGATGATTCAGAGTATATGAGGCAATTAGTTAGCATATATTAAACACTTACTTTTCCCATACCCGTCGGTGCGAGCACAAAGACGTCTGCACCTGAGTGGGGCGTTCACTCAAGTTCATATGTTTGGTAAGCTACACGCACCTGTGATAGCAGCCTGAATAATCTCCTTCTGTTTCCCTTTGTATCCAGAGAACTTGAATTCTATTTGAATTACAATAAGGCAATGCAAACGTATATGACACGCACTCTCAGTCAACACTCTAGAACATAGCGTTTAGAATTAGGCGCGAACGATTATAAACATATATGGACGAACTTGTTGCACTTTAACATAGAAATTGACACTGTCGAACTTGTCTCGGGTTGCTCGTCGTCGCCACCAGCTTGCTCCGTTTCGCGTATTGGTGAACTTGCGGGGACGAGTACGACTGCAGAATCTGCATGCGCTTGTTCCTCGTCGATGTTATCGAGGACATCATTATCGCTTTCTCCTTCTTCAAAGAGTTCTGGGTCATCGAGAGAGTATAAATGTGCTTCGAAGTCGTCCATGGTGGTGACAAAAGAGACAAAACCGAGGCGCGTCGAAAGTCAGTACGCGGTCACGTGGTGAGTGATTTACTTGACACGTGCCACTCTATTACGTCGTCATCGCCTTAGATACACCCTTTTAGTCCTTTGTGCCACTCGCCTGACTTACAGTATAAGTACGAGGCCCTGTGGGCTTCGAACGTTAGCAGATTTCCCCACTCTGACTTTCTCTCAGTCCGATCTCGAGCTCTCCATTCATCGTCCTAACCCGTTGCCACTTGCCGCCGTTTCTCATCCGTTTCCCTCTTCGTCGAGTTGCCCACCTGCACATTGGATCCCACCGCGAGCGTGATAGGTTTGATTTCCTTCTAAAATCTAATCGATAATCCACCACCATTCCCCGTCCAGATTTTCGCGAAAACGCTACAGTTCCACGACGAGCGCCTAGACTTAAAGATACCTACGACTCAGATCCCGCCACCAATTACCAGAGCTGCCGCTCGGAAGACTACAAGAATTCGCCTTCTTAAGAACTGACACACCGCCCCCAATTGACGATCCGCCAGCCTCTCCAAGCGATCGCACTGCGCCGACGTATTCGCCAGTGTCTGGCATCCCCCGCCGTCGTCCACCGTGTCCCCCGCACTCCGCTGTTCGAGTACGCTGGACACACGGGACGATGCCAGTGGAGGATGCCAGACACTGGCAGCCTGGAAATGCAGAGGACGGCGGAGTGCTGGAGACACGT
Source organism: Leccinellum rugosiceps (assembly GCA_038089755.1). Lineage (NCBI taxonomy): Eukaryota > Fungi > Basidiomycota > Agaricomycetes > Boletales > Boletaceae > Leccinellum > Leccinellum rugosiceps. The sequence continues at coordinate 35,326 of JBBPLL010000035.1, read as the reverse complement.
TGAATGGAGGGCAAACGCAAGTCCAGGGGGTAGTCTTTCTCAGACCGGCAGCGTCTGACATGCTCCACAGCTGAGTCCGGCATGCTCCGACCTAAGTCACGCACCTGCCCGCCCTCACTCACGCGACGACGATAGCGATGGCGACGGACGCGATGATGGCGCAGATGGGGAAAGGGAGGGCGGGTCTTGTGCGTAGTCGCGAGTGATAATCCTTATTTTTCTCATTTTAATTTTTCTGCTCTTCTCGCGACGGGCGCTATTTCTTCCATGGACTCCATTCGAGGGTTCTCTTTCTATCCCCGTACCGTCGAGGAGTGGTCACGAGGCTGGCATTCCAACCTCGCAATATACAAGCACACGTCTTTCCCTCGCTCGTTCCATCGAGATATTTCAAGTTCGAGCACGCGGTTTAATCTCCGCTCTAATGTATGGCTGAGCGCTTGACTTCGGCGCCGCTAACCACTGCCATCGCCACGCATTCACTCGCCTTCTGTCTTACCCACTATGGATAGCATCTTGACTCCCACCGGAACTTAACGCATGTAGGGTAAACCGATAGAACAAAATGACATTGGGTAGATTGTTCACCAATTGAAGTTTCGGGCCCGAACAACTCTCAGATCCAGTTCCTGGAAAAGACGCTCGAGCCAACGATCCAAACGGCATGTTCAAACCGACGTCTGCTCAAATGTTCATTCCTGGTCTGTTCACACCACTCTCGCCACTCGCTCCGCTCCACTGCCAGGAATAGTACATTCTCAGAATACGACCAACTCTCGGATCATATATGCAGTACAAGGCAGATAAGGTCACGCGAACCTAACGTAGCATCGTTGGCTCCGATGTGTTGCTCGAGATCGGAACCAAGGTTCCTGGCCCCTCAACGGCACTTGACCGCCTGTGATTGGTTTGGCGGCCATGGTTACCGTGGGTTTCTGCTGTCGTCGATGCTCGTGCCACTTTCCCAGTCATTCGATGTCGTAGCCCAGAGATAAGATAAAGAGCTCCACCACTGCGTTCGCACGCGATAAAATGATTGGTTCGGGTCACCAGTTCTGTGCAGTGATACAGACTCCAGCCGCTCCGAAATATCTTGGCTGGTAATCCATTGCGCATGTACACCAATGCATTGACCTGTGAGCTGGTCTACCTGACAAACAGCCGGGTAGAGATGACCGTCTTTCGGATCTGACGCTTCGTCGCCATGTTCAAGGAGGCAACTAGTTCCTTGCTATTTTTGAAAAATAATATTCATTCCCCGTGTTAGGAACGATTGTCATCAATGTGGGGCATACGCATGGTATGACCGTTCGTTGGCTGACATAGATTCTGGTAACTCAATAGATGCGGTGTACCTGTCCTGCTGTTAAACGGAATCGATCTCCCACTGGCAAATATAGGAAGCCATAAAGCGCTCTTTCTCTTTCGGCCGTCATTTGGTACTTTTTCCTTCGAACCGCCGACCGCCAAGCACCTCAGGTTAGGTGACCCGAGTGGAAGATCATGGCCACATCCAAACCAGACGGCGGCACTTCGTCTTCCCAGAACCTATCGGAGAAGGAACACACATCCCAGATCGAAGATGGTGTGAAATGCACACCGAGTACGGCAGTGTACAATGCCGATGTGGATGTCTCTGCCGTCGACGAGCGAAAACTGATGCGCAAGGTGGACTCACGTACCATTCCGTGGTTGGCGTTCTTATACCTGCTCGCGTTTCTCGACCGGACGAGTATTGGGAATGCCAAGGTAGCTATCTTCTTCTCCCGTTGACGCACGCATTCACCACTGATCACCGACATAGTTGTATACCATGGAAGCGGACCTGCATCTGACCGATACGCAATACCTACTCTGTTTGACAGTTTTCTTCATCTCGTATGCGATATTTGAAGTGAGCGGTCCCAATTTCAATCATGTTCCCCCTTCTGTGACTCACCCGACCCTGCCAAGGTTCCCTCTAACGTCATGCTGAAGCGTTTACGACCCTCTATGTGGTTATCTGTCCTCATGTTGCTGTGGGGAACTATTATGGTACGCACAAAACAACATCAAAACACACCTCGTGTCAGCATAGAATCCGAATCTAATCCACTGTCCCCTGGCACACTGGCAGACTTTGCAAGGCCTTGTGACTAATTTCAACAGCCTCATGGGTGCGTGATCGCCGTGGAATAAAGAATCCACGACCCCTGACGTCGTTCGTCTAACAGCAATGCGATGGTTGCTTGGCATGTTCGAGGCGGGGTTTTACCCGGGCGTAGCATACTACCTTTCTTGGTGCGTGCCCCTCGACGATCGCTCTCCCCGATTTTTGACGGTGCGAGATGACGACCGAACAGTTGGTACAAGCGGAACGAGTTCGGTCTGAGGTTCGCAATATTCTTCTCCGCAGCGACAGTGTCCGGCGCGTTTGGCGGTCTCCTTGCTGTAGGCATACCTCATCCTGTTCTCACCCCACCAGTACTTACTCGATGTGCGGGCGTCGCTCCAGGTGGCGATCTCCAAGATGGACGGCATCGGAGGCAAAGCAGCCTGGTCTTGGATATTCATCATCGAGGGTCTCATCACCGTCGTCGCAAGCACGCTCTCGTTCTGGATCATCGTCGATTTTCCAGACAACGCCACGTTCTTGACCGAGGCGGAGCGCACCGTCGTCATCCGGAGACTGCAGGAAGACAACCAGTTCAGCGCAACGGGGGAACAACTCAAGTGGAAAAATATCTTGGCGAGCTTGACGGACTGGAAGTCGTATATTTACCGTACGTCCCGTTTCGTCTGCATGGTCGACGCGTTGGGGTGACCAGGACGAACGATCCAGTCGTGGTGTACTCTGGATGCGACATGCCATTGTACGCCTTTGCGCTGTTCTTGCCGAGCATTATCTCCCAGGTAAGTTTTGTTTTCCTCAGGTTCGGTTTATTCTTGTTCTCGACCCTAGCATGTACTTATCCTGTCACTTCTGCCGATAGCTCGGTGAGTTGACCTCGTGCAAAATTTCAAAAGGAATATAGTCTGATTCTGTGGGGTTAGGCTACAAGGCGACCGTTGCAAACTTGTTGACAGTCCCAGTATACATTCTGGCATGTATTGCCACTTGTGCTGTCGGATTTTTGGCCGACCGTTACGGAAACCGTGGACTGTTTAATTTGTACGTCCATTGACATCGCGTGGATTACGATCCGTTGAATGGCGCCACTGCAGGGGTTGCTTCGTTATCGGTATGTTATTGGTTGATCTCTTAATTTAACCAACAAATCGTTTTCGTACGTACAGCTGCAGTGGGGTATATCATTTTGGTGGCATCCCGCAACGCCACGCTCTCATACGTGGCAGTATATTTAGCAGCTTGGTGAGTGCGTTGCCTTGTGAACGGTCGCACGACCTCATCATCAACTTCGCAGTGGGATCTATCCATGTATTGGTAAGTGTTTACACTTTGGGCATTTGCGAACCGATGTTCACCGGCAGCCACCCAAACAGCCAACTCAGCGTGAGTGCAAGTCCCGAATATGAGGATTCCCGTCGGACGTACTCACGTGTCAAATGCAGCTCATGGGTCGCGAATAACATCGAAGGGTCATATAAGCGCAGTGTCACCATTGGGATGGTCGTTTCTGTGTACGTACATACCTGCTCCAAAACACTCACGCACATGACGAACGCCCAACGCCCTTTTGTAGTGGGAACATTCAAGGCGCGATCAGTTCCAACGTCTACCGCGCGAACCAAACACCATGGTACCCCATGGGGCACGGGCTTGTATTGATGTACATTTGCCTTGGGCTGATCTCGGCGTTGATTATGAGGATTTTGCTCAAGGCTGAGAACGCGCGACGAGACCGAGGGGAGAGGGACGAGGTAATTGAGGGTTATGACGGGGGGTTGGAGGTGAACGGACGATTTTGGAGTGTGGAAGAGGCCAAGAGGGAGAAGGGAGATCGGTGGAGTGGGTACCGGTATGCACTATGATGGGATCAGACCTCGGATATGATACTATGGCTACCAATACGGAGGCGACCGTTTGTCTTCTCGCGCCTTGTCCCTGAAAGAAACGCACCGTGGAACGGGTGGGATGGCCTAAGCATGATTGCCTCTTCTGGGAGTTCACGGGACAATACGAATCAGGTGACGCCCAAGTCTGAATGCTTATTGGTAGCAGAGCTGCGGAGATAAAGGCCAAAAGATGATAGGGAGGCATTCTGAGAACCTACAGAACCATTGTGGCGGATTTCCAAGAAAGGAACTGTTCAATAACTAATCACGCCGTGGGCGCGAATTGGCCTTGGTCTTCGGAGGGATCTATGAAAGTCTCGACCTGTGCGGAAGGCCTATTCGTTATCCGCCGCGATAAGAATGAAATTGCACAATTACCGCTGGTAATATCAAAAAAGGCCGACTGCGGAACGATACCTTTTGTGGACCCGAAACTGATGCACCACAACTAAGTGTACTATGATGGGCCACCGACTTCCCCTTGGACTTACAACCCATGATCCGATCAAAGACGGATAAATAGACCTGCCTATGGGAATACCGGCGATCCGAAGAGATTCAAGAAAAGAGATAATCAGACGTCGACGCGAATGGTGGCGCAGAGGTCGCAGTATGTCTCCGGAAGGATTGAGTTATGTCACGACCACAAAGTTCGTGATGGGATTGCTCTCTGTGGCGAAAATGAAGACCGTCGCGGCCTGGAATGCTCTCGAGATTCCGCCTTTGAAGCGCGAACAGAGAAAAGTGCATTGTGGGCACTTGCCACTTGGTCCACTCAGGGAGCTGTGCCGCGCTAGGCAGCCATACAATGCGTACTTGTGGTGTGGGACAAAGTGTCTCTCGGTGTGCATGGAAATTCTGGAATGTGGGGGGTTCGCTTAACTCCGCACCTGCCCTAAACTCGTTACGGTGATTTCACGACCCTCTCGAATTTACTTAAAAAGCGCCCTCGTTCGCCGACCAACCGGACTTCTGCTCTCCATCCCGATACCCACGCGCCCACCGCATCTACCTCTTTCCTCCTCCTTGTTTTATTAGCAAACAAAATGGGTCGCCCACTTTATTCTCGCGCGTTTAAAAGCACCCCCGTAGTGCGGGACCCAGAACCGCTCTGTTGCGAGACTTGGTCTTATCTCAACGCGTTCGACCCGGACTCGGACTCGTTTTTTGACAACGAAAACGCCGTGTACGAGGACTTCATTGGCCCCGTCACGCCCTTGGACCCGGATGTGGAGGTTGAAGATGAAGAGGACCGCGGAATGCTCGTCGTTCGCATGGGGAACATCAGCCCGATCACATCCGAGAGCAGCCTGAGCGATAGCGACACTCCACTCGCTGCCGGTGCAGAGGATCCTGCCCACCTCGTCGTGGATGCTTTCCATGGCATCAGGCATATCGAAGAGGCAGACTCAGCCCTCGAAGAGCCTGCCGTGCGCGTCCGCCTTGCTACGCGTACTCCACTCAGCGAAGCAGCCCGATGGGGCCCTCAGATGACGGACTCGGGACGCTCGCACCCCCGACGCGGGTTTATCACGACGCCCGCGATTCGGTCGGTTTCCTACCATCCTTATCCACAGCGCGACGAATCACTTCCCGTACCTGCTCCGAGCGCCCCCATTCCAGTGCCTGCCGTCTCCCGTCGCTCCTCTGTAGTTGACGAGTGTCCGTTGTTATCCCCTTCCACCCCACCCCACCAGACCCCTCTCGTCCACTTCCCTATGTCCCCCCCACCTGCGAGCACCCCCAGAATCTACTCATGGGCGCGTAACCCAAGTCACTCCAGCTCGCCGTCCCCTGGCGGTCCCTTCACCAATCCTCGCGCCCGCACTTCATATGCACACCTTTCTCCTGCGTTCACCCGTATGCGTGACGTAACTGTTTAAATCTGACCCGTCGCACGGCTCTTTGACAAAACCACCATCATTCCTTCTGTCTTTTTTTCCTACTTTTTTCTCCCTTCCACATCTCTGTTGGGCTTTGAGGGGCAATTTACACACATCTACGGTCATTTATATTTTTTTTCTACGCACATCTAATCCACTCACTTATGCATCATATATACAATGAGCGCAAAGCCTACGATCCATGCTTTGCTGTACCATCATGTGCTTTCCTATAGTTATTGTGTTGCGACAAGTGATTAGGTTAGACAGGCTTAGATAGAGCTCAGTCTCGAATCTCATTCGCGGTTCAATCTGTACATAAAATTGCTTATGCGTGTATCTATCTGCACGCTCAACCCCATCGTGCGTCCCACTTGCCCACGCTCTCAACAATTGCCCACGTCGATTTGTCCGAGGTTTTTGATAGACCCAAGCAGACGGTATCCTCTGCTTCTGAACCAGGCACCCTTGGGGGTGCTTCCTTCTCCCGAGACTCTGGCATGAACGCCACGGGGGCCCCAAGATTAGAATGCATCGTGATCGAGATAAATGAGTTAATAATGTTTCCGCGAGGCGTTGACGTCGACAGGAATGATCTAGTATGCCCGCGACGCATTAGCCAGCATCCGCGTGTAGCCCGGGGAAAGGGAACAGAAAAGGGGAGGAACACGGAAAAGAGTACGTACATGGCTGTTTCGATCACGGATCGAACAAAAGAGCCGTCCATCAAGCCCTTCCAGCGCAAATGCACGATGTCGTCGATCGAGGCCGGTGAGGGCGTCTCGTACACGGCCACGTAAGGATCCACGCGGTCGTTGGCGCGTAGTCTGCGTGCATGTGAGGCCGATCAGATAGGAAGAAAAAAAAAAGAACCTGAAACTTGCCTCTGAGCACCCAAGCAAGCCATGCCGACCCACTCAAAGAGCGCCGCGAGACGTTCCCCGTACTCCTCTGCGTCCTCTGCGGGAGACCGGTCGAGGTCATCCACGCGGGGGACGTACACGTCCGCCTCGTGTCGCACGCGCGCCGTCACGTCTTTTACCACGTACGCCTCGGGGGTCGATGTCGGCGGTTGAGCTGCAACACCGCCATACGAGCGTCGTTGAGTCGAAAGCAGAAACCCGAAAGGAGAGGCGCACCACCCACGCCGACGTACACAACGTCCCACCTCCCAAGTCCCTCTGCCTCCCGAACACTATCCCAAACGCGCAGCGCCGCCCTCTGGCGCGCCTGCACCGCGACGCTGACCGTCTCGCGTTTCAGCGGCACTCGAATCACTTTTCCGAGCGTGAGTCACCCAGTGTGGAGGGAGGAGACGACGTGACGTACCATATCGTTCCGGACACCCCTTGAATGGGAGCTTCTGGCCTACCAACCCGAGCTTTTCGTACAGACCTTTCGAGACGCAAAGGGTGAGGATGCCCCGCGGGTCGATACACCACGTATCGTCGGCGCCGCACTCGGTGGGCAATGCTTTGAAAAGACTGATCAAGAAGAAACAGTTGATCGGCGTTTCGCGACAAAGGTGAGAGCAGGACTCACTCGGTCGGAATGGAAAGGTGGGACGCATACTCGTACAGTTCTGACAGGGTAAACCGGGCCGTCGAATAGGTCGTTTTCAGAGACGTGAACGCTGCGTGGTCCTGCGCCGAACGCGATGGAAATACGACATCGATCTACTTGCAAGGATGAACCTAGCTCTCGGAGTATTTGATCAAGCGGACAGACTTGCTGGACGAATGGATGCGACGTCGCCAGTCGCTCCAACTGCGGTGAGGGCAACGTCCCCGTACTCAACCTTATCCTCGACTCACGCATCAGGAAAGATAGGATATGTACACAGCCACTAGTACTCAGCATAAAATAACCCCTGAGCCAACATCAACGAACAGCATACCCAAGCTCGCCAACCACGATGTTATCAATCAGTCTCGTCTTACCCACCCAGACAGCCCCACTCAAGATCACCGGCACGCCACCAACAAATTGTCTCTGTGACGGACCATCCAAGACCTCAAAGGTATCCGAGTCATTCATCTGGATATAGTCCAACTTCATCTCGATCCTCCTGGAGGCAGCACTCCTGATCGCCCCCGTCACAAGTACCTCAGCAGCGCGTATACACGCATCCTTGGTCTCCCCCGCCAACCAACCCGACTCGGCAGCTTGCAATGCCCTGTAAAGCGTATTCGCGACCGAACGCTCTTCCGCGGACAAATACGCATTTCGCGACGACAGCGCCAACCCGTCGACCGGGTCACGCTCCGTCGGAACGATATGCACATTGTCAGACTCGGGGTTCGCGAGGAGCAGGTCTCGGCACATTCTACGAAGTAACAACGCTTGCTGGATATCCTTTTGACCGAAATACGCATTCGTTGGCTGATACGTCATTGGTCGTGTCAGCGTTCCCTATTATCTCAGATACCTACGCACCTGTACAACGTTGAAAAGCTTGGTGACGATCGTAGCCACACCTCTGAAAAAGTGGGGCCGGCTGCCGCCTTCCATCTGGTGACTGTATCCCTTGACCTCGACGAAAGTGCCCTTTTGCAGGGCGACATCCTGGTTTATGCCAGAGGGATACATGTCTCGTACGCCAGGCAAGAATACTGCAGAGGGCGTTCGGACGGAGCCCAAGATGTCCACCTGCTGCGTCGCTAGTTGTTCGATGTCCTGGGGCAGCGTGTGCGGATAGGTGCCCAGGTCTTCGTGCGGTGCAAACTGCGCGGGATTGACGAAGATGGAGACGACCGTCAGGTCGTTTTCGTGGAGTGATTTACGCACTGCGTGTTTGGCGTATGTGAGTGCTAGTACTGGGCCAGGAGGGTGGGGCTAACCGAGAGCGAGGTGGCCGCCATGCAAGGCGCCCATCGTGGGCACGAAGCCGACTGTCTTCTTCTGGTCGAATGCTGTCTGCCTCCATGCTCTGTAGGCTGGGATAGAACTCAGGACCGGTATGGATGACGCTGGGAGCGTCAAAGAGGACATGGTGGTCCTGTCGGCACGGTGAAACACCCGCAAGCTTGGCCAAATGTGTCGAAACATGCAGAGGACGAGCGCAACGGGGCGTGTGCGAGAGCAACATGATCCAGAATTATGAGAATGGGAAGGTCCGGACTTGGTAACTGCGATGACATCAACCACTATAAGTACGGTCCCGCAAGTCGTGCTATGTTTTACGATGACTGGCAGGCGGTGGTGACCGAGTCAGAAATCTACTCAAGTCTCTGCCGTCAAAATGATGGGCGTCGAATGCGGACCGGTGCCGTACCAGCCGGACCGCGCGCACTAATCAGGGTATCAATATCGTAGTAGAAGCTATACGTCTCTCTACAGCATGGGCCCTCCATTTCCCACCATGATCGGATATATCACCCATCATTGAACACGTTTTCGTGCAACGCGGGCTTGTCGCTCGTCATATGCTGCTTTCCAACACTTCCATTCTGTCTCTGTACCACCATCAGCCCATACCGTCCACCCGTCCCTGATTCGCATCCAAACCACCACAGGGTGGGCAAGGATGGCAGCACGAACACGCGCAAAGACCGAGAGTGGCCAGGTGTAAGGAAGTAGTTCTGTGGAGACGTAATGCACGACGCCAAGGCAGACACCGATACCAAGCCCCCACAACACCTGATGTGGTGTGTGGTACAACAGGTTCAGCCTAAAAGGGTGCATTCAAGCTTCGTCAGGGGGATGTCACGAAGGGCAAGACTTGCCTCGAGTAGGCGACCAGCTGGACCCATGAAACTATCCCAAGGTAAACGACGAATCTGAACGCCTGATCGATCAGAGGATTCCCAGACGAGGCGAATCGATGCCGAAAGTACATGTGGCAGGCGAGAAAACCACCAAAATAACCCATGTACTGACTGTGTGACGATGGGAAGCCATATCCGCCAAGATAGACGCTATCGTCTAAATTCGACGACGGTCAGCGCCAAGGATACCTGTCAGTCGAGTGATGAGATACGTACTGATAGGTCGTTCTTCCTTGATGATGTGCTTCAAGACCCAGTTGAACGCTTCACAGAGGATCTGGCCCGCCCACATGTTGATGATGGTGAGTTCGCGTGTCTGCACGGCGAGGGCGGCATATGCGGGCTAGTTGCGAGTCTGATCTGCACGCGTGCACGTGAGTTGGTGCTGTTGCACGCACCATGAGCAGGATGGGGCTCAAAGTGAGCAGCGCCAACGCGAGGGAGGTAAGTGAGGAAGAATCATCTAAAACGGTGGTCGGTCGAGGCAGTGTTGATAGACTAAAAACTCACATATAACGTGGGTGAGCTCGAGGGGAACTCTGCCTGACATGGTTGTTCGGACGGAGCCTTCGGTACAGCTTTCCGACGGGTATCATCACACTGCCTTCTCTCTTTCTCACTCCTTCCTTCTTTTGCTCTCGACATATTCTCACCGGACCAAGCATGATGTATCCTTGGCGAGCGCTCATCGATCATCCTCGAGTTCCTTTCCATGGCTGTGACTCATTGAATGTCTCGCGGCCCGAATCGCTGCATGTCCAATTCATGTCAAAATATGCTGTACAACTCGAGTCACGACAACGACCTCCATAAGGGCCTGGCGTCTATCTCGTATGTATAAAATGAGTATGTCCCTGTCGAGCAGTGTTCTTTACTACAAATCCCTTCTGCGACTCGTTGTATGGCTTCGTTGCAGCAAGTCGTCGAGCAGCTGGCCCTGTTTGCCGCCTCCGGTACCAACGGAACCACGGGTATCGATGCTTCCTCTGCGATGACCGGCCCCCGAGGGCCCATCGAGCTTTTGACGACCATCTACAAGATGCTCTTCTCCGCTACCGCATTGCGCGACTGGGCGGTTCTCTTGGTCATCGGAAGCCTCTTCGAAACTGCGCGCAGGTTGCTGTCCACACTCTGGTACTGGTCGATCAACTCGTTCTTCGTCACTGCAGTCTTTTCAGAAGACGACGTCAGCTTCCGTGCGCCCCTTTTATTCGTGATGCGATCGATTCGTGCGTACTGACCCGTGGTGGACAGAGTGGATCCTGCTTTGGCTATCAAAGCAGCCCTCATGGAGTGCGTCAGCTCGTCTGACATGTGGGTCGTTGATATTGATTTGGTCGTTTCGCAGAGGGGGCACGGAACGTTCAAATCAGCACTTCCAACTTTGATATCTTTGCAGTTCATTTCGATCCGACCGCAGACTCGGACGCCTCCTCGCGGAAGGTGACTTACCTTCCAGCGGTGTCGGAGTCATACACCCTTTGGTACAAGCGTTGTTGGATAAGGATCACTCGCACTGTCGAATCCCACAATCAAGGATGGTCTACAAGAGAATTTATTACCATGACGTGGGTCCTTGCTTGACGACCCGACTGGAACGTTACTCATTGTCCCAGCATCATGACCCGTCATCATGGCATTCTGGGGGAAATCCTCGAAAAGGCCAGGGACGCGTACGCCGAGGCCCAAAAGGACAATATATCCATTTTCATTTCGGATAGATACAATATTAGGTGCGCCGCATTTCTAACAGTGTGTCCTAGGCCAGGGAAGCTAAACCCATTTCGCTGGCAGTGGAAATGGCTGGCGAGAACTTGCGACCCGTCCGAAGCGGCCTCTCAACTCTATTATCTTAGACCCCGGCATCACAGACCTGGTCATCGATGATGTGAGCGATTTCCTGGGCAGCAAGGAGTGGTATGCCGAACGTGGCATTCCCTTCCGTCGCGGATATTTACTTGTTAGTTTCCTCCTTCACTTTGCATGGAGCCCGACACTCACACCTTGGACTCAGTATGGTGCCCCCGGATCTGGCAAGACATCTCTCATCCACAGCATTGCTGGGGAGCTAGGTCTGAACGTATACATCGTCTCGCTTTCCCGCTCCGGAATGGACGACACCGGTCTATCTGAGCTTATTTCGGCACTCCCAGAGAGATGCATTGCTCTCATGGAGGACATCGACGCTGCTTTCCACCACAGCCTCAGCCGTGAGTCTCCTCAGGGAACCCCCACTCAACCCCCCGCCGACCCCAGCCAACCACCTGGTGCGCAACCACCCGTTCCGCCGGCATCCACCGAAAATCGTGTGTCTCTGAGCGGTCTCCTGAACGCGCTCGACGGTATCGGTGCACAAGAAGGCCGCGTCCTGTTCGCGACGACGAACAAGTACAGCTCGCTGGACCCAGCGCTCTGCCGACCCGGTCGAATGGACTTGCATATCGAGTTCAGGCACGCGAGTCGGTTACAGGCAGAGGAGCTCTTTAAGCGGTTCTATGCCCCTTCATCTTCGTCTGCTACCGCCTCTACGCGTGCTGCGGAGCGCAAACGTAAAAATGGGCGTGTTGACGTCAATTGTGCCGAGAAAGGCCCGGACTCGAAAGACCTCATCGATCTATCGGAGCCACGCGTGTCGTCGACCTCTCCTTCGATACCGATACCGTCCTCGTCCTCGCCATCGCCCACACACACACCCTCTCCCTCACTCTCCGAAAAAGTCGCCACCGAAGAGAAAGAGAAAGACACCGTCGGACGGCCCTCGTACGTCGGGGTCTCGCACCGCGACCGTGGTCCTGCGCTTTCGCACGACCGGATCGAGTCGCTCGCGGCGCAGTTTGCGCAGGCCATTCCAGAGCGTGAGCTATCGATGGCGAGTCTGCAGGGTTTCCTGATGATGCACAAGACACGACCGTTTGGGGCCGTGACGGAGGTCGGGGCGTGGGTGGAGAAAGAGATTGTGGAGAGGAAGAAGCGGGCGGCGGATTCGGACAATAAAACAGTGGGGGGATCGAAGGCTTAGGAATGCATGCATGCAATGGACCCCTAGTATAGATGTACATGCTAGTGTACATTACGCACCTCATGGCGCACGACATGTTAATAACGAGTTGACATGACATTACAGCGGTGTGCAAGTTGTTTGAGATTTGTAACATATTTTTTTTGAATGCAAAAAAGTTGTTCCAAATTGGGAACGCGATAACTGGAGTCGCGCGACGCATGTCTGGTCATCTCCCACTCAATTCTCGATGCAGAACGGCGACAACGAGTCCGATTATGACCAGCTGGAATACCCGACCTCTGGAGATGAAGATGTATCTGCCATAAGAAGCACTAGTATGTCTCATCCCACCCACTGTATTGTCCAAGTAGAACTTGTCGTGGACGAGTGCAAGTCATGCAACAACTTCATGAAGATAGAGGTCAGGAGACTGGGTGAAAAGCTCCACAGAAGCCGTAAGTAGTGCGCGAGTGAGCTTCCGACGTGGTCCTACAAGATGGATGGTTGACTTCACCATGTTGGCTAAATGCTGCACTCCAACGGTAAAGGCTAGCACGAGAGACTCCGAGTGTGAAACAGATGTCGTCAACAGTCCAGCCAATCTCCCAAAGCCGGAGGGCACATTCCTTCTGATCTTTACTGATAGGCTGATATGGCATCAATGGTGAGGCCTTGAAGTTCAACTTGTCGGGCCACGACTCGGAATCACTGGGTTCCCAATTTGGAACTACATTTCTACATTCAAAAAAAATATGTACAAATCTCAAACAACTTGCACACCGCTGTAATGCGTACGCCCAGATGGAGAAACGCGCTTGTTGAGCAAGGGTTTTATAAGCACGATGGTTCCTATTACTACAAGCGGTAAGTCAGTTTCTATTTCAAAACTTGATCCAAAGTGGCTTCATACGCGCCGAGAAACATTCTCTTCGTTTGAGCCTGAGACATACAAGATTCTCCTCTCTTCAGCTTTCGTATGCATTCTACTCTGTGAGACACTGTGACAACGTGCGGGATGAAGCGGTCTTCGAGCCAGGTATGTCCCCAGGCTGAGTCCAGTGCAACTCAGCACATTCGCGCCCGCTGCCTTGAGTCAATCCGAACCGAACCGACACCTCACGGGTACTAGTGCCTTCCACACTAGAATTGACGATTGACAATTTGTACGTTGCCTGCTGAGATAACGTGGAATGCGTAGGAGCGACACTGACCCATTTGGAGGGTTAGTACAACCAATGACCTTGTATCCTTGTCTCATTTGAACAACCTTGCACGATACCATCACCGTGACAGCGAACATTACTGTAAATACCCATCAGAAAAAACCCCATCCACCGTTGCCTACCATGAAGTCGACTAATGCTCCTAAATGAATGTCTGGTAATATTTTTGTCCATGCGAATTACATTGACTGGAATCGTTGTTCAATGACTCTCAGCTGATTCCGTTCGAGCAAATTATGTTCCCTGAAGTGGTTTCCAAGGCATGTCTGCATTCAAACTTGAACCTACGCAAACAAAACGTACAAGCAACATAGTATTAGTGCATCTCCAGGTATCCCTATATATAAACCAAAGCAGTCTAAATGAATTGTATGATCATTTGGAGCAACACAACCCTCCAGCATGTGCAACAAACACGTCCACCGATAGTGAAGAAAAGTAAGGTGTGATTAGGCGATCGGAGCGCGAGCATATTTCCTACGATACTTGCTGTCCACGGACTCGAGATAGAAATCACCAGGCCAGATGTTGTCGATCGAGCCCTCTGGCGTGTAGTTAACCGCGTTGTGGTTCTTCTCGCGAAGCTGGAGGGGGCAGATTCAACACGGACATCGATCAAGGTAGCCGCAAGAGGAAACTTACAGTGAGGGCGTCGACGTATTCCTGGCATGGCACGACCTTCATGCTCTCCAACCGCTTGATTAGATCCATCTTTTCCCGAATCTCTGACGTGTCACCCTTGACACGGAGTGTAAAGAAACTGGATGCACAGCCACTACCGAAAGCAAACATGCTCAGGCGCTTGCCCTTGATCTCGGTAGGCTCAACTGAGGAGAGAAGGGAAGCAAGGCAGCCGTATAGAGAAGCGGTGTACATGTTGCCTAAACGCTTCGAGCAGCGCATGGCTGGCTCAACCTTTTTGGCATATACAGCCTTGGATGCGGCAATAAACGTTTTCTCGAGGTTTTTGTCAGTGAGCGATGCGGTGTAGGTGGTAGAGAGGATGGTTTCGGGAGAGGGGATATTAACGAACTGAGGTGCGGAGGGGGAGTTGACAAAGTCGTTGTAGAATAGGCGTCCGAAACCTTTCTGAACTTGCTTTCCGTAAGGGGCATGGAATACAGCATAATCCACATCGTCAAGAGAAAAGCCCTTATCAGACTTGCCGTTGGCGTGTCCGCTGACAAGTTGGAGCTTCCTGAATCTGGCAGTCTTTTCACAGAAACGTGCGTAGGAGGCATCGAGAGCGGAGATGTACGTGGTAACAGAGACTGGTCCATCGACTTCGGGATACTCGGAATCGAGCTTAGGCTTGTAAAAGTCGTACATGTTCGTCATGTGGTTTCCATGGACGGCTGGGACAATTAACCGTCAACTTGAGTTACCGCTACTTTGGGTGAAGACGTACGTTCGATCACCACCGGTGCATTGGGACCAATAAGAATAGCACATGCACCAGCACCACCAGCGGGACGGGCAGCCCCTTCAGCATAGATGGCAATGTCACCAGCCACGACGATAGCATTACGACCGTCCCATGACGTCGACTCGATCCAGTTGACGGCATTGAAAAGAGCAGCAGTGGAACCGTAGCAAGCATTTTTCGAGTCGACACCCTCGATATCGAAGTTACCTGATTCTGCAAACAGGTCCATGAGCGTAGTTTTGGTAGATTTCGACTTGTCAATGATGGTCTCAGTGCCGACATCGATACGGCCAATGGACTTGGGGTCAATGTTGTACTTTGCGAGAAGGCCGTTGACGGCTGTTGCACGAAACGCGTCGGTATGATGGGTAGAGACTTAGTAAGATATGACGTACCGTTTAAAGCAAAGGAGTTGATGTCCTCGCGGTCATCACAGCAAGCCATGTACTCCTGGCCAAGGCCAATGGTGTACTTCCCGGCAGAAACATTGTCAAAGACCTCGAGGTCGGCCTCCGAGATGCACTGAGACCGGAAAAGTGAATAACGAATAAGGTGTCGCGTGAACAATGCGTACTCTGCGGGGGAAGTAGACTTCCATAGCAAGGATGCCAACGTCCTTTGGGCGGGGAATGTCGTACTCTTCGGGAGCGACAGCGGACACGGGAGGAATGGCCATGGTTCAAAAGTAAAGAAGATGAGATATGGTCTGAGTGGGGTATGAAGGGAGTTATATACCCAGTCGAAGCGTATAACTAATTTTTGGTAAAATCATAATTTTTGTGGTACGATAACTCCAAGTGGCGTGTTTCACCCCGAAAAAGACAAAGACAAAACGTAAATTTTGATCATTTGACCCGACTTCAACCGCCCCTCACCGAGACATTCTCTTAGTCTGAGACATACAAGAATCCTCCTCTGTGACTCTGGAGACGCTGCAGCAACAGCAGGATGAGACGGTTCTCTAGCCAGGCACAAAGAACGTTCCCCCCGAGTCCGGTGCAACGTTCGGTACGTTCGCCGGCTGCCTTCAACCCGAACCCAACCGACACCGCACCAGAACTGTCGATTTGTACTCTGCCTGCTGAGATAGCTCGGAATGCGGTCTTACAGTGGGAGTGACACTCACCCATTTGGAGGGTAGAACCAATCTTCGTGTGATTTGTATCCTTCTCTATCAACAACCTTGCACGGTGCCATTACATCAAACAACTACCGATCAGAAAAATCGTACCCTCCGTTGCCTATATCATCAACTAAAAACTATCAACCGGAATCGTCCCATGGCAGCCTAGCGAGGACGTACGCAATTATGCCGCATCTTAAGTAAATGAATGGTGGTTTGACAGCGGCTTCGACGAACACGAGCTCACCCTCTTGCGGAGATACTGCAATCGCCAACTGGAAATTACTACCTTCGTCGCGTCCGCTTCTGTGTCGAATCCTAACCGAGGGCCTGAATAACTTACACGCAGGATCATATCCGCCTAACCTGAACTGTATTCAGATAATGGGTCATGTTCTAGGGCCCAGTATATAAGAGCACCTCCACTCTTACCCATGCGTCGACCCATCCGCAATCATCCGCATCATCACCATCGACTAGCCATATCAGGAGGTCCCCGTGGCCGAAGAAATGCAGTGATTCACCACATTTGGACGACCCAGCCAAGTTGTCAGCCCCATGATGATTGTCCGGTCAGCCACCCGGTCCAGGGTCTGTTCTGCACTCAATCCGGCCTCCTTTTTCAACCGGCAGTCAAGAGCGGTCACATCAGTAGCGTCAAGATGCCGTTCCCGCTTGTCTCTCTTTTACCGGCAGGGCAGCCAAATCGCGTCACACCTCGTCCATCGCCAAACCCAAGAAGCCGTCCAGCCCTTTTTTTCCCTCCAGGCGGTCACACCCACGATCGGCACACTATCCCAGTAGACCGGTTACATGTATCCCTTTCTGATCCTGTTCTCGTCGCCGCCGAAAAGAGGCTCTCCAGCGTCCCGGGAAAAAAGCAGCTCAAGCGATCGATCATCAAGGATGCCGGCACGATAAAGACCACCAAACCTGGATATCTCGTACTTCATCTCGATGGCGGAAATCTCTTCCAGACGTTGAGCGTATGCGACGACGGCTTTTTCGCGGCCGATACTGCGAGCCCCCCGCCGGAGCCGACCGATACTCAAGGAACGAATACAAGATATGGCGGGACAACAGGGGTTCGAGGAGCTGTGGAACTCGGCGACAAGCTATTGGACCCCTCAGACGACCATTGCGATATTTCCGAAGTGATGATGATTGCGAGCACGATCGGTATCGATGGCTCTCTTAGTAGCGATGCAGACGGTTCTACCCCCGACAACAGGTAATCTAAAGATTGATGGACAAGCCTTGCTTTTCTTGCCCTGACCATCGATATCAGTCGATACGGTTCTGATCTAGCGCCGCTGGCCAGCGAACTGTTCAAGGAAGAGCTGTACGCCAAAGGTTACTTGAAGAGGCCCGCGAGTCGGCCATCGAACGTCGTGCGGAAAGCGAGAACCGGCTTCATGTTTGCGAGCCGCAATGTGTTCCCCAAAGTCCTAGGAAGACGTCAAGGTCGCAAGGTCGCTGAATGTCTGAGAGCGAGACAGGTAAAAACAGCCCGGGTATGTTGCAGATAAAACGGCACCGCTGACCCAATGCAAAGGACGCGATCAAGACGGCTGGCGAACCCGTTAGGCACGATTCAGAGAAGTTCACAACGTCCGTCGCTTCCGTAACTCTCCGAGTCCCATACACCGAATCCCCCGGGACGGACACGAACACCTCAGCGTCTGAATCGTTCGATCTACACGAGTTTTCATATATCACTGCATTCACAACACCACCCTCCTCACCTTCGGTTCTTGACGCTATCGACAGCAAGCACGCGGTATGACGAGTAGCTGTGCAATGACGTAGAATGTATTGGATGGAGTGTGACACAGTGCCGTGGGGATTGTGATTTATTTTGGCATGTTAGCTTTCTTGACGTCGGCATCTCGCGGTATTGCAGCGATCTGGATTTCATGATTGGATGTGATAAGATAGGAGTGATTCACCGCTG
The DNA here is from genome assembly GCA_038089755.1 of Leccinellum rugosiceps. NCBI lineage: Eukaryota > Fungi > Basidiomycota > Agaricomycetes > Boletales > Boletaceae > Leccinellum > Leccinellum rugosiceps. Next base: position 16,953 of record JBBPLL010000035.1, on the reverse strand, counting down.
GACTGTGGGCATGGTTGGTGCATGTCATGATTGACAGAACAATGCAGCAAGGCTCCGTTTCAGTTCGGAATCAAACGTATACGTATTAACGCGTGAGGAACCCCACGGCGTGACACGAACTTCTACCACGTAGGGAGCCTTCTTGACGTTCACAAAACGGCTTCCCGCGACGAACTTCATCGCCAATAGAATAATCTTGGCCTCGTGTTTATCAATAGTAGATGCAGCCGGTCATCGCCATGCCATGCGTATAACTGACCTGAACCACATGTAATACCAGTGGACTCGTGTTTGTGTGACAGTTATATCTACATCAGAGGCGCGATCAATCAGGAGCTCACCCATTTCCATTACCTTCCATGTCCGTGTCTCATGCCGCCGTCGAGATGTCAGCTCTGACACTCGAAGTTACACCCCATCGCGCTCCCTTTGATGACCAGGACGCAGACCTTACCCTCCACGCGTCAGACGGGGCGCGGTTCGCTGTCCACAAGGTATTCCTAACCATGTCTTCGCCTCTGCTGAAGCGTTGTCTGGCATTGGGATCCTCCTCACCCTCCCCCGCTTTCGAGGGGCTGATCGTGAGGCAGGAGTCAGGTCGGGACACCATCGACCTCGTCGAGGATGGCACAACGACGGAGAGGGTTCTCCAGTACTGCTACCCCTTTTCTAACCCCGTCCTTGAAGACCTCGACGAAATCCAGGCCGTGTTGGAGATGATGAAAAAGTTTGCGATGAAGGGCGTCATGAGCCGTGTGCGAGGAATGCTCGTTCAGCCTTCGTTCCTGGAAACCGAACCATTGCGCGTCTTCGCCATCGCCTACCGCTTCGGGTTCGAAGCCGAGACGCGCCTTGCAGCCCGGCACACGCTTCGCTCGCCTATTTTCGGTCCGTACGTCAAGGAGCTGGAACACATACCTGCTTCGGTGTATCACAAGCTCCTCCAGTACCACCGCAAGTGCAGCCTGGCGGCGTGCTCGCTTACGTCTGACTTTTCATGGTTCCCTGGGTTCGCGTCGCGTTGGGTGTGGTTCCAATGCGACGACTGCGTTCACCACTCGCTGCCGTGGCCGCTGGCGGACGGTAAGATTTACGAGGTGAACGCGTGGTTCATCGAGTACATGGAACGTACGCGGGAGGTGCTTCGGGAGCGGCCGTGCGCCAAGGTGGTCACAGATCCGCTGTTGATCGCGGAGGCGCTAGAGTCGGCAGCTGCATGTCACACCTGCCGACCGACGGCATACCTGGATTTGAGCACGTTCATCTGGGACCACTTCATGGCGGAAGTGGAGAAGGCGACGGAAGCGGTACGTCTCTATTTTGTTGTTTGGGCCCGGGTTTGTCTCAGATGGAACTGAACACCATTGTCTTAGGTGGAACTTGATATATCCTTCTAGAGGCATCGGACGTAATGGAAATGGAGTTTTATCGTCGTCCCCGTGTATCAGCTGGCAAATCGTAAACTGTACAACGCACCCAATAAAAACTTCACATTCAGTTGTATTCGAATCTGTTGCCGTCAATGGCCGTACCACGGTCCTGAATCATGTCGCCCCGAACGACCGCCGAAATTCGTGGGGGGCTGAGAGTGTCGCCGACTTCTCATGTTGAGTTGTAGAGTTGCAAGGATGCGCTAGTCCAAACAGCGCGTGGGAAGGTCCAAATAAGCGTCACGACGTCTTCCGACGCCTATCATTATGTAAGTAATATTCCTTGTGGCTACTAGGCAGACCCCTGGCAGTCGTTCCTACTCTTCCTTCATGATATGACACTGGGTTATTGAGTTCCAGGGCAGAGTGACCGTAAACGTTCGGATCGAATGGCGCCTGAAGTTCTGCTACCCAACGTTTGGGTGGGTGGATCATCGACTCGTGTTGAGCGGAATTCCTCCAAGGGGTATATGCATCAATGATACCGTTGTGAGTTCTGTTTCTCTCTCCACCTATAATACTCCCTGTCTGGTCCACCTCTCCGTATATCTCGCCTCCCCTGACACGTAAGTATACCCTCCCTGAAGGGCCAGAGCGGATCATTCAAGGAGATGTGGATAGTCCTTCTGATACCAGTCGAATTCGAATCGCTTGTTCGCGTAGCTCTCGACACGCTACGGGTGAAGAACAAAGGAGGGAAGCATCCTTACGCGATTGAATTCAGAACGCGGTCTGCCAACATGAGGTTGAAGCATTTTTACTCAATGCCGTTGAATGCGACCAGAACTCGTACAGAAAGATAGCCAAGGTGGACTTTGCCTTCCCGTCGATACTAGTATGTCACCGGTGACGGCCTTCGCATCCAGATACTCGATCCATCGGAGGAGAAATTGACTCCCGAAGGGCTGCAGCCAAAAATTTGACTCTTGCGGCACCAGGCCGCATGGACACCAGCCAGCTCTTATCAGAAGGCGCCGCAACTGTGTTGTACGAAGGACACGTGGGCAGGCCCTCCAGGAGGTTATAAATCCTTGACCCGCTTATCGTTTTCCTTACGGTCTTGCAACAGACATCATAACACTGTACGTCGCGATTCATCATTGTCCGTCGTCTTTAACTTCATTGGACTGTAATAGCGTCTTCCTACATACGCTAACGACAAGAATGTCTAAAACCCCTCAGGCTCCCTATGCATCTGCGCCATTCAATCACGCAAAGGCTGATATCATCCTGCGTTCCTCAGACAAGATTGACTTCCGTGTCTTCAAGCTCTTCCTCTCTCTGGCGTCCCCATTTTTTGAATCCCTCTTCGACATCCCTCAGCCTGCTGAAGCGAGCAAGGATCAAGAGACCAAGGATGGCCTTCCCGTTGTTCCCGTGACGGAAAACAGCGTAACCCTTGATATCCTCCTTCGCTTCTGCTATCCATGCACTTTGGCAGAAGACCCTAAGATAGAGGTACTGAGGGATGCCATAGACGTTCTCGAGGCAGCCAGGAAGTATTCCCTTGATGCCATCGAGAAGAAAGTTCGCCAGGCGATCGCAACCCCAAAGATTCTGAAAGAAGCACCTTTGAAGTGCTTTGCGATTGCACATCAAGGACGGTTACGGGAAGAGACGTTTCTCGCCGCAAGGTACACGTTGACCCAGCCGCTCATACCATCGTGGTTCCAAGAGATCGAGTTGCTCACCGCAAGTGACCTGCTCGCCTTGCTCACTTACCACAAGCAATGCGAGGAGGCTGTATACAGGCTGAGGCTCGATCTTTCATGGATCACATCCCACTACGGGAGTGCAGAGGCCTGCTCATGGCTGTCTGGCCAACACTATCAGGTTACTAGTACGGTTACTTTCGAGCCTACTAGCGCTTTCGCCTCTTCTAGTGCTTTTGGCTCTAATAATGCTTTCGGCCCCCCGCCCAACCAGAGAACTAGTACTGCTAATAAGAATTGTCCGTGTCCAAGATCAATCCGATCCAACACCTCTGCTGGCGGATTCAAGTTGGCACTATTCGAGAAGACTAACTCACTCCAATGGTGGGAGGATTTCATGCAAGAAACCTTTATGGAGCTGCGAGACAAGCCTTGCAAAGAAATCGTGCAGATTGGTGCAGAGAAAGCAGCACGGGCCGTGAAAGCACGGAACTGTGAAGTTTGCTCCCCCAAGATCACTGAAGGTATGCGCGACTTTGTAGATCTATTCGGGAGAAAAATAGAGGAGGTAGTTTCCAAAGTAAGCTTTAACCCGCACGGAATCTTTTCATGGAGCATGACAATTTTCTTGGTAGGTGAAGCTGCACCTGGGTTTTTAGTGAACTGGAAGTCGACGGGAACGGTGCAAGGAGGAAATGTACATACTAGTTGTTCATGTATCCCTATTTGGTATCTGGCGCGGAGTAACAAAGCTTTCTGATGTCCACCTCCGTATTGGTTGCTCGTCTGCTGTCTCTCTCTCGTGCTCGGTCCCTCCTTTCGCATTCTCGACGCGTTCCTTCTCATCATTTCATACCCCTTCAGCTGCGGAGGAATCTCGCAGCGACACCTTGCGTGCAATATGCTCTCCGTTCTTCTCCTGTCCTCAAAGCAGACCCAAAACCAAGCAACCAATCCAAAGTCGGCACAGAGTCGCGCGAACGACTCACCCTGCGCGAAAACATCTACACCATCCCCAACATGCTGACCGCATCGCGCATCCTCGCCTGTCCCGTCCTCGGATGGTCCATCCTGTACGACGACTTTCATCTTGCCACCGGTCTGCTCGTCTATGCAGGCTTCTCGGATCTCGTGAGCTACACGTCTCGTTGTTCGTTTGTCAGAACCAGCGACGTGGCCCGTCGTGCGCTGACACACTACAGCTCGACGGATTCTTGGCAAGGCGGTTCAAGATGCACTCCGTGCTTGGCACCATCCTCGACCCTGCCGCCGACAAGGCGTTGATGACCACGCTCACCATCACGCTCGCCGTCAAAGGCATGCTTCCTCGTGTGTATTCATTTCCCTCCATCACTCTGCGGTTCACTCCCATCCGCACGGACCAGTGTGGTTGGCAACGATCGTCATCGGACGCGATGTCCTCCTCAGCCTCTCCGCGTTCTACATCCGTTACACCTCCTTGCCCTACCCGGTAAGCAGGCCTCCCTGCAGACCGAGGAACACACCGACCGATCTCTTTGTGTCATACAGAAAACTTGGCAGCGCTATTGGGATTTTTCAATCCCTTCCGCCGAAGTACGTCCGACAGCCATCAGCAAGGTGTGTACTTGGCTTTTCGTCAGTCCGCTGCTTCGAATGCCTATTTGCGTGTTTCTACAACTAGTACAACACTGCCGCGCAGCTAGCGTTGATGTTTGGCACGACCGTCGCCCCAATCGCCCCGGGATACCTCAGTGTATATCTACCCGAGATGCAGTACGCCAGTTGCTTGGCTGTTCTGCGCGTGCTAATATGTCCTCGCTAGGGTCCTTGTCGCCGTGACCACCATCTGGAGTGGTTTATCCTACGTATTCTCCAAGGACGCAGTCAGAATTGTCTCCGAAACACGCAAGCGGCGGCGACCTCCGTCCCAGTCGTAGTATTGCCTTTCCGCTCGGTTCTGTTTTGTTTCAGAGTTGAGATTATGGTAATACACATTACAAAACATGGACAAGATACAGACAATAAGAGCTTAAGGATGTATTAGCACGGTGCGCAAAATACGGCGATGAGACAGAATATTTCATATTTGCTCAACCGAAATTGTTCTACGTCGACGAACCTCTTGTAGAGCGTCCGCAACGGCTTGCTTGTTGGCGCAGGCTTCTCGCCAAGCGTTGCTCGCAAACCTACACCAGATTGAGAACCTGCATGCAGCGTGCCAGCAAGGAACGTACCTTGCACGCCGAATAAATACGATGCACCACGCAGCACTCTTAAAGGTGCGGCGCTTTTTCGCAACGATAGGTGATGGTTTAGGGTATCCTATTCGCGATATACAAGCCACGATACGCTGGTCGCTGGTCGCGGATGCGTTAGGTTGAGGCGACCGAGATGCTTATCCACGTTACCTTGCTTCGAAACTCGCCAGGAGTACGAGAAGGTATTGCTTTTGATAACCGAGATTGTCCCGCAACGCCGACTCTCGCGTGAACTTGGCTTTCAAGTAACGGATCTGGACGATCAGCCCTTTGCACTCTCGTTTATGTTGCGCATTCACCGCATCGAGTTGACCATCGTCGCTGAAAGTAAACATTGTCACGACGATCTGAAGAACAAGCGAGGCGAGTACGCACGTTGAACAGGCGTGTTGTTGTAGTCTCTTGATCCTTGTCTTATGGCTCTCCAGCTGATCGTTGAGCAGACGAATCTGTGTTTGGGCCTGTTTCTTGGCACGCTCCGCCTTTGAGGTCTCCTCCTTTTGCTTCTCCTTTTCTGCACGGAGCACCTTCAGATCACGACCAAAGATCTCCGCATCTTTTCGGACGCGTTTCAGTTCTGCCTCGAGCACGGCAATGGTCCTAGCGATGTCCGTCTTTTCCATCACCATCCGGTTCTTTTCTTGTTCCGTACGCTGCAGTTCGTCCGCTTGAGTCGAAAGCGCGTGTCGGAGTTCCTCAATCTCAGCAAGGTAGATGTCCAGCTGCTGGCGTCGGCTCTCGTGCGATCTCTGAGACACCGCGTGTTCGCTTCGAAGTTTATGGGCCCGCTGGTGGCGATGACGGCATGAGCGTCGGGCAAAGCCTTGTTTCAACAGACAGCAACAAAGCAAAGACGCACCTCGGAGCTTTGGGCATATCGCTGCTGAAGATCCTTGTGATCTCGCGCAAGAATGGACCGTTCCTGACGCAGTTGCTCGATCGCCGACGTGTTTTCACGCACTTTGGCTTCTAAGAGCCGGGCTTTCTGTTCCGCGTTCGCGTTCCCTGTAGCGGCTCTTTCAGGCAAGAGCTTCGTATGCGAACAGTCCTGCGTACCTCGGAGCTCGGTCTCGAGATCGTGGTTATCCTGCTTCGCCTTTTGTAGCTGATATTTGACATCCTCCATATCCTAGGTTCGCAAGTCAGCCGATGAATCGAAACGCGTAATCGTTGTGGTCACCATCTCAGTGCGTTGCATTTGTCGAGCAACGTCTCCAATTTCGCGCTGCAGGTGGTCTTGTTCCGTGGACATTTGTCGGAGACGCATCCGTTCCGCTTGTAATTCTGCCTCGAGATCGGCGATGACTGCCTTGGCCTTTTCGGCCTCCTATAAACGAAACAACGTGAGCTCGCACAAGTGGAGCACGAAGCGGAGGTTCCCCACCCCTTGTGTGTCCGCTCTAGATCTGCGACTCTCCCTTTCTGCTTCGATCGCTTTCTTCGCGTCCTGCTTCGCATTGCGCACTTCGATGTTCATGCGATTTGCAGCGTCCTGGAGGACAGCCTTTTCGCCCAACAGTTGACGCTTTTCGTCCTGCCACTGTTTCTTCAAGGCGTCCAACTGAGCATTCACGTTTCGAATTTCCGAGCGGAGTGCTTCGCTGGTCTTGATGAGCGGCGTGGGGGGATTGTCCAGGAGGTCGACTCCCGACGTGTCCACGGAAAGAATACTATACAAAGACGTTGGTACGATCATGCAAGGTGTGTCTGTTCCATACCTTTCATCCGCTTCATAGGCGCGGTGCAATCTCGAAGGGTCGATCTTGACAAAGCACTTTTGACACCGAAGCTTTTCCAGTCGACGAAGCCGCCTTTCCTCTCTCCTCTGCAATCTTGCATTCTCCTTCTCGAGGGACTCGACATTGGCACGTGCATCCTCGAGGTTCCTCGTGAGCTGTACGACATCAAGACCCGCCTCCTGCAGTTCATCCAGCTTCTGGTCAATGCTCTCGTTCGCGCGGTCGAGCTCTATCTGGAGTCTCGCGATCTCCGCCAACAAGGGCGAAGCGCTCGGGTCACCCGCAGTGGTCGCATTCAGCCACGAAAGCTGTCAGGCATCATCGTAAACTCTCAATTTCAGCCATGGAAGGACGTCGGCCACTTACATCTCTAAGCGGCGCTCCAGGCGTCTTGGGACCTTTGAGACTCATGGACAGAACATGCCGATGGATCGGAGAAATGCCACTTGTGCTGACAACTCTTTGCGGGGTCGCCATCTCCGTGTGGCTACTCTTCAGAGCCCTGATGCGCTCCAACAACTCCTCCTTCTCACGTTCCAACACCTCGATCCTCGTATCCTTGGCCTTGTCGATGGCACGCCGAGCAGGGGACTGCTGCAGAAGAGCAGACAGCCTCGCAATCTCTCTGTTCGCCTCGTCCAGCTCTGCCTCGAGAGCTTCCTCCACTTCATGGTCGCTTGGTGAGTTAGTGGGCACCAGATCTCGCTGCTTATCCCGTTCGCGTTCCAATGTCGCCACTTTACTCCGCAAATCAGCCAGCTTCTCTTCGTCCGACTTCATCTTCTCCTCGGCGGCTTCCAATGCATCCTCCATCTGTCGAGCGAGTTCCGTTGCTCTCTCGGCCTCCTTCTCGAGTCTCTCCATCCGGTCATTGGCGTGTTCTTCCTCCACCTCGTACTGATCGACTCGGTCTTGCGCTCGCCCGAGTTGCCCCTGGAGATCCTTGACGCGTTCCGCCGCGCTCTCCTTCAGTTCCGCAATATACGTCTTGAGCGATCGCATTTCCTCAGCCGTCTCCTTGTCGCCCTGCGCCGCACACCGCTGCAGTTGGTCGAGCTTGTCCGACTTGACTTGCAGCTCCACTTCGAGACTATCAAGTTCGATGTCACGTTCGGCGAGTTCTCGCTGTAGCTCGGAGACTCTCGCTGTTGCCCGCATGACTTCGCTACCCATCTCGCTAACCTGGCTCTGCAGTTCCTCTTCGGCGAGCTTGTTGGAGAGCTTCTCTTCCTTCAGCTCTCTCTCGAGTCCCCCGACCTTGTGATGGAGTCCCGTGATTTCTTCCTCGAGCTCCTCCGCATGCGCTGTGGCTGCTTGCAACTCGCTGCTGAGCTCGCTGATCCTGGCATTGGCATCCTTCAAGGCACCACCAAGCTCCTTGCCACTTTCCAGTGCATTCTCTGCCTTGGCAGCGCGTTCAAACGCGAGGTCGCGCTCCGTTTCCAGATGGCTGCGAATCTTGTCTGCTTCGCGCTTCATCTTGCCAATCTCCTCGACAACATCGGCGTGTTTTCCTTCTGCTTCTTCGGCCCGCGTCTCCAGTTCACTGATGACGTCCGAAACGCCTCTCTCCACCTCTGACATCCGCTCCCGCCACCGATTCTTGTCTCTAGACCGGTCGCTGCGTTCATTTTCCAGGTCCTGAACCACCCGGTCCTTCTCCCCCGTCAGCTGGTCGAGGTCTTCCATCATCTTCTGCACCAGAGCTTCCAGTTGGAGCTTTTCCTCAGCCCAACCTTCTGCATCAGACTCCTCCTCAACATCACCCAACGCACTCCCAGCACTGATCCGTCTCCCCTTCCCCGTACCTTCGATGCTCAGTCGCGGCCCCTGCTGTGCTGCCTCGTATTTCGCCACCCGCGCCACGAGGGACGTGTTTTCCTCCAGCAAACGGCAGTTGAGCCCGTACAGGTATGTATTCAACTTTAGCGCGTCGTGCGCGTGAGGGCCCGGCTTGCCATGTTCACGATGATCAAGTACGGGATCGTAAGAGGTGTTGGCGGGAATGCGGTTCGCGAGATCTTGCGAGGATGTGACCGAGACCACCGTCCCTCTTTCGCTCGCGTCGTCGTTGAGCTCAAGGCGGTCGCCATCGCCAGCCTCCGACGCGTCCACTGCAGGAAAATACGTCTGCGCAAGGGGATGCGACAGACGTCCTCCCCGCCTCGGTCGGGGTGTTATCCTTGCAAGGGCCTTGTGCATCGCAGTCCCCGGCGTTGCATGGCCGTCTTCTTCCGCTTCACTCGCGGCTGGAAGCGCGCTCAGACGTCGGCGAGGATGTGGTGTGGGAAGGAATTTCGTGCGGGGACGGGCAGTCGAGTTGATCACCGAGAGGAGGAACGATCGTCGGCGCGTATGAGGTGTGACTGGCTCCGGGTCCACCTCGATCTCTTCTTGAGTATACAGTTCTTGCGGAGGCGGCGGGATGTTGAACCGAGCGCGCGGACGTGGAGCGATCGCGGGTGTGGGCGTGAACGCTGCTGACGGTGCAGGGGAGGAAAATGCAGTTGACGGGGCGATTGGGGATCGAACAGCCTGGATCGTACGGTCCATTGGGTAACTTGGATCAGAGGATGCAGACGAAAAGGTGGGTTCCCTATCTGAAGTGCGACCATCGTCCGTATTGGAGGCCCGCTCGGGTTCGCTTTCGAGTTGTTCCTCGTGATCATGGGGATAAACGTCCTGGTCTTCGCTAGTTGTTGATGAGAAATCTTCATCGGGTGGTTGGATGGTTACGCTGGGGAGCGATCCGACTGCTGGGGAGCCACTTGCTGATCGAGGAAGTGGGACGTGGACCCCTGAAATGGGGGAGTCTGGATCCCGGGAAAGGGGGACAGAGCGGTTGCTCCGGGGCGTAGAATTAGGTGGCGAAGACACTGAAGAGGAAGAGGTCGAATGTGAGAGGGATGGAGTGCGAGTGCGACCAAGGGGGCGACGCAGAACGACGTTGCGGTACTTGTCAATGGGGGAAGGCTGGCGTGATATGATGTATCGACCGAGAAACACAGAGAACGAAAGAGACTCACCTGTGGTTCGGAGCGCAGAGAAACGGAGTAGTCGTATGGGCCACCTTTCTTCGGGGTGGGTTCTGGGGGTGGTGGCTCTGGAGACAAAGGGGAGCTAGCGCGACTGACCGACTCTAATGCGTCTACAAGAGACATGTCCTCGGCTTCGTCACTCTCTGGAGGTGGCAAGTAAGCCTCGGGCACGCTGTTGGTGCTCTTTTCTGGAGGGTCCTCCGGATCGGTGTTCTCTTCCGAATCATGAGGCAGCGAGGTGATGGCGCTCGCATCGAAACTGTGTGGAGCGAACCGACCAAACGACCTTGATACCGAGGATTTGGCCGAGGCCGAGCGAGATGCGATCGAGGTTGCGAAGCGGACGGTGCTAGATGTGCTAGACTGTAGACGAATGGTGGCATTGTGGGACGAGGCTGGCGTTGAGTGTACTGGTAGGAGTTCGTTATCGTCGTCGGTAGTCGTTTGGTCAGATTCTGCCAAGTCGGGTAAAGCGGAGTGCTCGATGGTGGGCAGGGAAGGCAGCGACGATGGTTCTCTCTCGTCCTCGATCCTGCGCCATATTCGCGACGGTGTTTCGTACAAAGCCATACAGTTTGAGTTCGGGAAGGACTGGGAGGAGTAGTCACAAAGTAGTCACGCGTGAGTTGTACTTTATCACGTGACCGCGTTGGTGCCAAAAGATGGTTTTGACTGCAATTTGGGTTCCCTCAAGAGCTCAAGCACCAACGAACTGGGTTGCCTCCACCTGGTGCAGCGAATTTTTAATGGAATTCTCCGAAGATGCTATGATCTGGCAGGAGGGCAGTGAGACGTAACCCATTTAAACTGATGCAGATCGGGGCCACATGAATAAACTGGAGACGGAACACATCTCCGAGTTGAGTGAGCATTGGGACGATCCTGAGGTACCCGGTTAGTTTCAACCTTGTTTCTCTGGCACCCACCACTTCAGATGTGAAACGACTCGCTAGACAAACGCCGTCTACAATCAAATTCGTCAAGCTCTAGGCCTAGGTTTAGTCGTGAATCAGACGACCTGCAGCTGTTGCTTTTGCCCCCTCCCCTTCTCTCATGCCACTGCTTCGTAGTGATCCGACTGTCGCTACAGCCTCCATTCATCAGTTTTGTCTAAATCATTTGTTTAGTTCGTACTCACGATGCACTCCCGATTGCGCCATCCAATGCTACATTAAAGGCCACCATGATGCCAGCAAATCCTTACATTCGTTTCGGTCGGTTCCCACTTGTTCGGAATGCGCTTCACAATCTTCACGCCAATCGTTGCGATGACTGTCTTGACACCCACAATGGCTGAGCTGGACCGGAAAACCAATTGTGGGACGATCATACCACTCACTAAACGCCCATCGCTGTTCAAGGTTGATGACGCTGTCAATTTAAACGCAGTTTACTCACACGTTGAATCGGTCAACACGTACGTCATATTGACTGGTGTTGCATGCGCTAAGTGATCGTTTTTAGCAAGATTTTACGCGGCCTCGAAAATTATGAGAAAAACACGGGAATTCCACACCCTTCTGCTGTGAAAGGGATTGAGTCTGAGCCTCTGAACTTGGAGCGCGCAAACGTTGGCGCCCCCTTGACGAATTTCATGAATGCTATGTGGTACACCACCATCTCGATTGGTACCCCTGCCAGATCTTTTACCGGTAAGTTCAAGTCCATGGAATGGATATATGTCAATTCTGATCTATGCTGCAGTCCAAATCGACACCGGTTTCAGGTTGTTGCTTTCTGTCAATCCCATGCAGCTTATTTGCTGAATTTTGCGCAGCGATTTCTTCTTACCAGGGTCTACCTGTTCGTATTGCGAAGGACATACAAAATGGGACCCAAAATCATCTCAAACTTCAGTTGATCAGAATTTGGAATTTGAACTCGGGTTTGAAGATGGAAACGACGTCTCTGGTAAACAGTACATTGATAATGTCACCATTAGTGGCCTCACTGTATGCTCTGCATGTTTTATCAATGTCATCATTTCTGACCGGCGTATAGGCAGATCATCAGACTATCGGTGTTGCAACAACATACTCCTCTAACATGGGAATCGACGAATTCCCCTCAGATGGCATGTTGGGAATGGCATTCCAGTCACTCTCGACGTATCCTGCTGTCCCCCTATTCGAAACGCTCGTCAATGAAGAAAAGGTGGAAGAGCCTGTGTTTTCCATCAAGCTCACTTCTAGTGGAGGCGAGTTGTACCTTGGTGGATCCAACACAGACTTGTACACAGGTGGCATCACCTATACGGATGTCACTGTGGAGGTGAGCTGGAATGTCGAGTAGACTGGACATACATAACTTGTTTTGGCCACCAGGGATTCTGGCAGGTGAACATAGGTAACATTCGAGGCAACCGCAGAATACTCCTGACAGATGTACCTGCCATGCTCGACACCGGTGCAAACTTTATTGTTGGAGATCTAGTCCGGGTTTCGCGTCTACATAACGCCCTTGGGGGTAAGAGGGTCGGGCGTGGATCATACAGTTGTGAGTACCAATCCAGTTCCAATTTGATGTTTCATTTCCATCGACCTCCTGCAGTCCCATGCAACAATTTCCCCACGATAAGCTTCGCCTTTGGTGACAACAGTAGGACGTTCTGGATCCCCGCATATTTGCTCAATCGGGGACGAGTTTCGAGTGGTTCGCCCGATTGTTTGAGCAGCATCATTGGCCGAAAGGGACGCAGTGAGTTTCGCCATCCGCAATTTCCAGGAGTGGTTTCCCAGTGCTCCGTGTTAACCCGTCTCAATCCCCAGTACCTTGGACCATCGGGAGCCCCTTCCTAATGGGTTTCTACACAGTTTACGATTTGGGTAACAAACGAGTCGGATTCGCGGATCTTGCCACTTGATCGTTGCGAGTGTAGCATGCCAAATATGGGTTATGGGATGATGACATCGATGGGATCGCTTGACGTGTGTGCACCGCGTCCGACGTTGTTCTCGAACCCGCCATCTCAATAGGATGAACCCCCCCGGTGTGTCGGACCCCGTAGGGGTGGTGGGCATGGTGGCAAGGAGATACTTAGAAGCAGAAGGAGAGAAACGAGAAATGCGACAGCCGAGATGTGCGTCAGGCTTGTTTGATCCAGATTCAGTAAACAACTTTGGTACGCTTTTCATGCTTGCTGCCTTTGATATGATTTTATCTGCTATCCCGCATACATAAGACCGCGTCCTGAAGTCCGAGATGAGGATCAGTGCTAGCTACAGCTCCCACAAGTCTTTTTTTTTTCCAAAATGTAAACCTAACCAAGATGGTGCCCATCACTCTGCGATGACCCAATTGGAGTGATGCAGATGCTGGTCGTGACCTATCAGTTTTATCTAAATCATTTGTTCATTTCATACCCACAACGCACTTCAGATCGCTGTCATCCAATACTACATTAAATCAAGGTCAGTATAATGCCTGCAAGTCCGAGTCCTTGCTTTGGTTTCTACCGATTCCCACCTTTCGGAATGCGCTTCACAATCTTCACGCCCACCCGAGTCGTCACGGTTGCGATGATTGTCTTCACAGCCGCAATGGTTGAGACAAACAGAAAGATCATATCACTCACTAAACGCCCGTCGTTGTTGCAGGCTGATGACACCGTCTATTTAAACGCGCTTTACTCACACGTTGAATCGATCGACATGTATGTACGTCATATCAACTGATGTTGCATGCACTAAAGGATCGTTTTTACAACAAGATTTGGCGTGGCCTCGAAAATTATGAGAAAAATATGGGGATTCCGCACCCCCTTGCTGTGAAAGGGATCGTGTCTGAGCCTCTAAACTTGAAGCGCGCCGGCGTCGGCGCCAGTTTGACGAATTTTCAGAACGAGATCTGGTATGCCACTATTTGGATCGGTACTCCCGCAGGACCTTTTACCGGTAGGTTCAAGTCCATGCGGTGTGTGTCGGCCCTGATCTCCGCTGCAGTTAATATCGACACCGGTTCTAGGTCAGTGCTTTCTGTCGACCACATACAGCTAATTTGTCGAATTTTGCGCAGCGATCTCTTCGTACCAGGGCCTTCCTGTTCCTATTGCGAAGGACACACAAAATGGGACCCAAAATCATCTCGAACCTCATGATACGAGTTCGGTATTTAACTGAATTAAGTTTGATGATGGAGCCACCGTCTCTGGTGAACAGTACATTGATAATGTCACCATTAGTGGCTTCATTATATATTCTGCATGTTTTATGAATGCCATCGTTTTTGACCGGCGTACAGGCAGACCATCAGACTATCGGCTCTGCTGAAACATACTCTGCTGAAATGGAAGTCGACAGATTCCGCCCAGATGGAATGTTAGGAATGGCGTTCCAGTCAATCTCGAGGTATCCTGATAGCCCCCCGGGCCTATTCGAAACGCTCATGGAAGAAGGAAAGTTGGAAGAGCCTGTGTTTTCCATCAAGCCCACTTCTAGTGGAGGCGAGTTGTACCTTGGTGGATCTAACACAGACCTGTACATAGGCAAAATCGCTTATACCGATGTCCCTGTGGAGGTGAGCTGGAATGTCGAGTGGACGTGGACATTCCACAACTTATTTTGGCCATCCAGGGATTCTGGCAGGTGAATATAACAAGAATTCGAGGCAACTCCTGACAGATGTACCTGCCGTCATCGACACTGGTGCAAACTTTATTGTTGGTGATCCATCGAGGGTTCTCGATCTACACACAAACTTTGGCGGTAAGAGCGTTGGGCGTGGATTTTACAGTTGTGGGTACCATCCCAATTCCAATCTAATGCTTTCGTTTCTATCAACCTCCTGCAGTCCCATGCAACAAATTCCCGACGATAAGCTTAGCCTTCAGCGGTACTAGCGGTAGGTCGTTCCAGATCCCTGCATCTCTTCTCAATCGGGGACCGATTTTGGATGGTTCGCCCGACTGTTTCAGCGGCATCGTCAGTGCTAGAAACAAACGCAGTGAGTTTTACTATCCATATTTTCCGGGAGTAGTGCCCCATGTTAACCTGTCCCAATCCCCAGAATACTGGACTATCGGGAGTGTCTTTCTGATGGGTATCTATGCGGTTTTCGATTTCGGCAATAAACGAGTCGGATTCGCAGACCTTGCCACTTGATTGTTGAGAGCGTACCATACCAATGGGATACTAATGACATTGGTGGGATCGCTGAGGCTTTGAATTGCGCAACACCACTTAGATCCTTGGGGTGTGCGCACAGTGTACGATGTTATTTTCAGGCTCGAATTCTGGTGTATCGGGACTCATGGGGGTGGTGGCAAGGATATACGAACGAAGGAGAAAGCGACAGTGGATTCGAATGTGTATCTGAGTCGGGGACGCCCATGGAACTGGTCATGGGTCAAGGGGACAAGGCTTACTTGATGCAAAAATTAGCAGACAACTTCTCGTACACTTGCTACCTCTGATATATACTATCCTACATACCTTTTGGAATCCGAAAGATTGTTTCGACTGAAATCTGACTTCCCCCAAGAGCTCGAGCACCGACAACTTCCGTCTCACTCGGGCCCCACCTGCTGCAGTGAACTATTATGGGATGCTATCACCTGGCAGGTCTAGTAGGGCAGTGTGGCATAACCCAATCGAACTGATGCAGATCCAGGGGTCACATGAATAAACTGGATTTGGGGACATGTCTCCGAGTTAGTAAGCATTAAGAGGCACTGAGGCAGAACAGAACGATCCAGACAATGTGATGGCATGAGTGACGGCAGTAGCCTAGGTTTCAACCTTACATATCTGGCACCCACTACTTCAGACTAGGGTTGCTGTTGGAGACGGGAGACCTTGCTGGGAAAAAGAAGCTGTTACGAAGAGAAGTTGCAATTTGGGATAGAGCAACTAGTATGAGACTAACTTGTAACAAAAAATTGCGAATGATATATGATTTGCAGACCACTTGTGTTGAACGAGAGACGGGTAGCAATTTGTATTAAGATTCAGGTGCCCTATTACCTAGTACAGAGCGTCTTACATACGCGCCTTCCTTGGATGTCTCTTCTGAGGTGTCAACCCCTTTTCCCTTTCCTTTCGGGTCATGCTCATCCCTTCAAGTTACCCACGGTGCTTGCAGTAGCTTCTTTATCAGCAGGGAGGGCACATTTCATGCTCATGGTAGCACCAGGCATGATGATACAAGATGTAGTGTTGTGCACTTTGCCAGGTTTGTAAACAACAATTTGCTCCATATTAGCACGAAAAGAGTGATGGGGAGGGTTTTGATTTGCGAGATAGATGTAGTGTAAGGTAATTGTATTTCGATAGTTGATTTTCTGAGAACATCCATCAGTTAATGACGTTCTGTGGTTCGACAAAACGGGGTTTAGTAGACTCGGTCACCCGTGCGGGTAAGGGTAAGGGTACCGCGCTGATACGGGTGCATACTGGAACGCCAAAATCTGCAGCACCTGTCAATTACCCGCCGGTCGCATCGCGTCACCATCGTCATCGTGTCACCATTCATCGTTTGTGCGTCGTCGTCGTCCCGTCGGTCTTCGTCGATGCATCGTTGTCGTGGTGACACCCTCTTCGGCATCGCTGCGTGGCCGCCGTCGTCGTCGTGTCATCATCGTCATGTCGCATTAGCGTCAGGGTTATTGGGTAAGGGAGGAAGGAAGGTGAGGACGAGAACGAGGACGAGGACATTGTAGGCACACTCACTGTCGTCTCGTCGTCACCACTTCATCACTGACGGGAAGAGGAGTGACTCCGAGTGAGGTGGAGAGAGTCAAACATCAAATCGGTAGAACATGAGGAATCTGTTCCTAACAAGGTGCTGATTACACATGGTGATAATCTGCCTTGCCCGTAATGTGTGAAAGAACTCTAACATATTGGCCTACAGAATTC
>JBBPLL010000034.1:91873-104369 GCA_038089755.1 Leccinellum rugosiceps | reverse complement strand
TGGTTGGGCATGGCCAGGGGATAGGGATGGGTGGGGGGGCTGTGAAGCCCAAAGTACACTTGGTCGCTCGAATCGACTCTTTTCCAAGTGTTCGTCACTGATCTGCGCATACTTACAGCGCAGCGCTTTGCAATTCTCTGCGGAAAATGCATCACAAAAAAATCGTCGGCTAAGGTAGGACCCCGGAGACATTGTCATGCGTGTGATTTGTGTGACGTCTGCAGTTCGAGTCTCTTTGCCCGCACCATGTCGTCGACACCGCCGGGAGCCTGCTCAGGATGAGGAAAATGTCCACACGTTCAAGGTGTCACTGACTATTTACACTTTCCTCAAGAAGACTGCCACTAGTCTAAGGTGTTCTCAGAGTGGCCACCATGAAGGAAGAAAAGTTGGTCAAGGTCAAAGAGTTGCCCTTCGCTATCAGCGAGGACACCTACATCGAGTTTCTGACCAGTCTGCTTAAAAAACATGGACGGGAGCAGTGCAAGGTGTCGGAAAAATGTTGCTTCCTATTCAAGTATGTGCCGCCAATGTCGAAAGGGTCAGTTCTTTTTTTTATAAGTTTTTCGGCACCCCGAGTCTGATGCCTACCAGTCAGCGCTCTGGTGACGGAATGGACATTGACAACGAGTCCGACTACAAAGAAATGGTACGACAGATACATGAATACAATGTTAGCAACACAAAGATATTCGTCAATATGAAGGATGTTGAAAACCTCCCAATGTTGAGCGCCGGCGTGGCGCAATTCATCACTCAACTCAGCAGCAGAGAACGATACTCCTTTGCGCGTGATTTCGGGGTGCTGCAGAGCTCGGGAAATAGTAGATATCATAGCATACACGTGGCGCTTCTCGCACAATTCCTTTTGAAGCTCATCGAGATAGATAGTGCTGTGCTGTGGGATCACATTGTGGATGAAAACAATGTCTTCTTGGCTGAGGATGCGAGGACATCCAATGGAACAGGAATAGACATGAGGGCTTGAGATGGCGGCAAATTTTTTGTAGAGGTGGAGTGTACTGTAAGCAAGTGTTTTCTTGACACCAAGGACAGTGCAGATATTTTTAATGGCGCAGCCTTGTTCATAAAAAATGAGGATCTGGTATTTTGTGTCGTTGGGGACAGTGTGAGTCGGCATGGCATGGTATGGCGGGATATTATGGCGGGATATCTGCACAAATAATCCACGCGTTTTTTTACCTTACCTTCTGTCCCACCCCCGCGCAAAATTCGTTTTTTTATACCCAGCGCGCTGTAGAAAATTCCCACCTTCCGCGAAAATCTCTTATCTCACACAAAAATTTAAAACCTATCCCCTCGCACGAAAATTTCTACCTAGTGTGCAAACTTTTTTTCCACCGAGCACGCGCCTGAGTCAGGGACATATCCCTACCTACTAGTTGGCGTTGTGGTGGTACGTTGGGGCATGCGCTGGTGTCGTGCGGTGGCGCTGGCGGCCTGGGCAAGGTCTGGTGGAATGAGGGGAGAGAAAGAGACAGAAGTGGGAACTGTGCCACTCGTCATGTTGTTTCGACGCCGCACGTTGTAGTCTTTGAGTATCATCGTTATGGCATTGTGTGTGGTACTCCGAGTTGTCGACAGTTGGCGTCGTGCCATCATCCCGTCATCGTCGGGTAAAACCGATGCTACTAAATCGCGTAGGCTGCCTTGGCAAACAAAACAAAAATCGCGCAGGGACAGGTTTTCGCGTGAGGTGGGAATTTTAAAAAAATCGCATGGACTATTTGTGCAGATATCCCGCCACAGGTAAGAGGGCCACGTGGCGCCTGAAGTCGAAATTTGTCCTCGACAATCCTCCACCACGGCAACGCCATTTCTACAGGGAGGAACACTTTCAGGGCTGCCAGTTTACCCGGGACAGGCCCGTAATGCCGCCGTGCCGTCTTATGAATGCGAGGACTGTCATGACCGCTCAAATCAAGAACCGATCATATAGGTGTGTCTCATCGCATTATCGCCCTGCAGCTGGGAGGCGGTGCTGTTTACGATGATGATGAATCGATTAGTATGTAACGGGATCATCGTAATCACCCTGCGCACGATTGAGCCAGCCATGCGGCGAACTTTGCATACCTTGCATGACTCCTGAGAGCAGTCCTTGCTGGTAGCAGAGCGGGTAAGACGTGTCGGAACCAGACATCCGAGTCTACTTAGGAGCGCTTCTTCTCTGGCTGCCGTACACTGGTCACCTTACTTGCATACCTCCTGATAATGTATGTATATTCCCCCCTGAAACGTCGTGCATCATGTGCCCTGCCGCCCAACGTCACAGATCCAGATCCCTTGAAAAGTTGTACATATTGTACTAGGCTCGGCTCAGCTCTGGCGTGGAACCAGTTATAAGCTCGATGAATTCCTTTATTCATCGAAACAACAACCTTCATGCAATCCCCAAATCCCCTGCTCTCCAGCCTACCAGGGCCGCTCCTCGTGCAGCTCAAGCGACAGACTGATGGGTTTCTGTCCGCGATAGTTAGGGCAAACTATAGCACCCAATTTGCCCAGGCTGCTTCCGAACTCACCGAATTTCGTCAAGCAATCGCCAATCTCGTCGGCGGAATGGACGACGGTTCCCTTTCTGACTTATTTCGAAAAACGGTTCACCTTACAACCTACGACGCATATGCACCATTCATTGCAAAGTTATTTGAAAAACCGTGTAAAGCAGGTTACATAGTCGACTTGCTTGCTCCTGGATTACCGGATTACGTCGCACTTTCCAGCTCTACGTCCGGAGGTCGGAAGAAATTCTTTCCCAAATACGACTGGTCGTCCACCCCGAAATCGTCGGACGCACGCAGTCGCTATGTCTCTGATCCCAACCGAAAACGTGTTACGGCGTGCATAAAAGATATCGGGACTACTCAAATCGATGTCGAAGATGATAAAGAGTGTCTTGTCAAGAAAGTCTACGTCTGTGCTGTGGGAGTTATCTACTTGAGGAACGACTTGAATTTGAGCCCTGAACGTGACGAAGAGATGATGGGAACGTTTGGTATAACTCAGATCATCCGACCTTTTTGTTATACCCTGACATGTTGCCTTTCTAGTCCTCGACCACACTACACCGTATGCCGTCGCATTTATAAAGAAATGGCGCCCTTTCCTCCTCATCCATGGACTGTTCGCAGTTGCAAGCAGATCCCTTGAGACTATCTCCACGATATTCATCAGTACGTTCGTGGAAATGGTACGCTATCTCGATCTGGAGTTCGATATGGTGGTGGACAGTATCGAAAACGGTACTATTCCGAGTCTGGATGGGATAGAAGAAGTTCGTCACCATCTAGAGGTTTGTTCAAGCTATTGGATGCATACTGGATTCTGAACTGTGATTAGCCGAACCTTTTGCCAGATCCAGAACGTGCGGCGGAGCTGCGCAGTCTCGGTCGCCCCTCTGATTTTCCAGGTTGGTGTAAGCAAGTTTGGCCGAAGTTGCGTTCGGTCAATGCTGTTGCCAGTGGTTCATTTGCGTCACATGTTCCATTGGTGCGTCTACGGTCTGTGTCTTTCAAGTCTACCCACTCTGATGGTTTCCGTGGAGGCTCAATGGTATCTCGGTCCTAACATCGATATTACCTCTGGTTATTATGGATGCACAGAGGCGGGAATCGGGATACCCTACGGTTCAAAGGAATTGAACTTGTACAGGTTCACGAAAAGGACCTTCATCGAGTTTCTGGATATCGAGAAGGGCAATGACTCGACCAGTTCACTTGCGCAGCTGGTGGGTCGGAACTTTCTGTGAAACGAGGTCGGTCACTAATCGACATGGTAGTGGGAAGTTGAGGCGGGGAAACGATACGAAATCGTGGTAACGACTACGGACGGCCTATGGCGTTATCGTCTGGGAGATGTAATCGAGATCGCCGGGTTTGACCCAACAGAAGGTCCCGTCATGAAGTTCGTTGAGCGCCGCAGGTGAGCATTCACAAATGCCCAACATGCTTTCGCTGATCAGCTTGTCGCCAGTGTGACCATGCGATTCTTTACGTTCATGCTCACCGAGAAAGACCTTAGGGATGCAATGTCTGCTGCGATCTCGTCCATGCCTCTTGTCAACGTCATCAATTGGACCGCGACGTTGGACGAACGAGAGATGCCTGGTACTGTTGGGTTCTTTGTCGAGCTTGCTGATAACGAGGGTAAGCTATCCTCGGTATTTATCCCGTTGCGCACCTTGCTGATAGACCACGTATCATTCCCTAGTCTCTGATCTTGTGTTCAGTGCCCCGGATCGAGTTTTGGATGCGTTGAAACAATTAAACCCAAACATTTCTTACTCTCTCAGGTCCGACTATTTTCGCAAACCGACTGTACGGCTCGTTCGGCCTGGGACGTTCAGCGACTTTTTGCAGTTGAAATTTGACGAGGGCAGCCAAAACGTCGGACAGCTCAAAGTGCCGGTCGTGCTGCCCAAGGATGAGTACGTGACGTGGTTTTCGAACCGGGTCGTGCGCGAGCTGTGATTCCCGTGGGCGCGTTTCTGAATTTCTTCCAACTGGGTTTTTGAAGTTTCAAATCACGATATACGCCTTTCTCCCGTCCTCGCTGCCAAAAGTTAAACGTCGTTTGTAACATACTGTATGCACCATGTACATAAGTCATATATACCTGTGAAACGGTTGCTAGGAATGAATGAATGATGACCAGTCGACATCGGCTTGGTTGGTTCAGGAAGAAAAAACAAGGCTGCACCGTCACCAGACCAGCTCCGAAGGATCAAAGGACAGCACGTCCAAGGCCTCTAATACGCCGCGCCAACTCGTTTCATATCAGGACCTCCTACCCCCCATCCACAGCCGCGTTCACAAACACCACCCCACAGCCCGCCCAACATCCCTGATACACCGATTCTCACACAGCTCGAGCGCCGTCACCAAACACTCCTGCTGCTTGTCCTTCTGATCCCGCAACCCGTACGCCTTGGCGAGGAAATACCACACCTCGGGGACGTCCCACCCCGGACCGCGCGACATGTACCCCAGCAGACCGGCACTCAGATCCACCTTATCGGGGTCGAGGTCAGAGTCGACATCGACGCGCGAGTCGGAAAACGAAGAAGAGCGAGGCGTTAGATAAATCTGACACATGTGCACGCAGGCAGAGACGTCGTCAGGAGACATGAACAGCGCTTTCTGGAACGACTCGATCGCTTGTCGGTCATGCTTCAGCGCATGATGATACAACCCAAACTGCAGACGCGTCATCGTCGTCGGAAAGTAGAAACACATCGGCCCGGCGACGACGTACCTGAACCCAAACAGATGGATTCTCTTGATTCTTGACCTCGGCTTCCTGTATAGCACCCTTTGCCTGGTCGATCTTGCCCAGCCTACGAAAAGTCGCAGCGCACGACGCCCAGAGCTCGCTCAATAGCTTGTCTTCCCTAGAGATACGAGGAATCGGCTTGGTGTCCTGAGTGGGCAATGTGGGCGGTGGAGGCGGAACAAGGCAATCGTCTGCCAGATCTTCGGCGATGTCACTGCTGCTCCTGCGTTTCAACGACCGAAGCGGTCTGCGGGAATGTATCGAAGACGCTTGGTAATGGTGATTTTGAAGGACCGCATGGAAGTCTTTCAAAGTGACCATGAGATCTACATCAACGTGATTCAAACACAACTTAAGTTACCTGGAGTAGAATTCGTTCGCTTAAAACTGCTATGCCTTCTGACGACCCCATGTCCAATCTTTTTCGATATCGTGCTAATCTTTTCTTGTCCCTTGTGGACACGATTCTTGAGCATCTGTTGCATCCTCTTTCCTTTAGATGTGTCGCCGCGGTCCATAGAAAAACCACGTTTGTGGGTGTGAGAAAACTGGAACTTGCGATCGGGCTCTGCAGGCGTCGCGGGCGTGACGGTGACAGTGATCGGAGGTGTTTGATCTCGGTAAATCGACGGATCAGACTCAGGTTCCATCGTATAAGCAATGTCGGTTTTGACTTCGAGGGCGGTCTCTTGTATGATTTGCACCTCGGATACTAGGACTGTCGAGTTGGATCGCGTCATTGGCGAGCGCGATCCGGTATCCACAGAGGTCCTCACTGAAATGAAATGGAGTCAGTCGACGACATAAGGAGTATCCAACGAAATGTTTGCTCACCTGGAGTCTCGGGGACCGCCCCTTTTCGCTCTGCAATCCATCCAAAGACCTCTACCCATTTCATCTCTGCTCCTTCAGGGCCCTCGACGTGCTCTGTCAACGCCATCTGTGTTAGTCGTAGTTGTAACGCATACTCGAACGCATCTTGCGGCGTCGAGGAGGGGTGGTCCGGAAGGATCTGCAAGAGGGTGGACGAGGGAGGGACCGCAGTTGCATCCCGGTCAAGGATCATCTCGTGAACCAACGATCCACTCCAAATGTCATTGCTTCTATCATGCGAGCCTCCCTCGACGACACCCTTCTCCGTCTCAAAGTCCCTGGTTGCTACAGTCTCAGTTGGCGTACTGTCGTCGCTCTTCTCTGGAGAGACTTCTGAATCACTGCGAGATTCATCTGCCTCTGAGGGCGGCTCGTTGATCGCAGCACCGATGTCCAGCACCTCGTGCGCTTTCTCCCACTCTCCTTGAGCTGTGAGTAATAGACCAAGGAGGTGCCAGTGGCGAATTTCGTTCGGAGCTGTTTCAACGGCCGCACGTGCAGAGTTGATTGCGTATTCGATGTTTTGAGAAGGACCGGGTAGTACGAGTGCTATCGCTAGTTGGTGATGAGCACTGGGGGTAGGAAACACCTCGACGGAGCGGGTGTATTGCTCCAATGCATGCTGTAATCTCGTGGGACGAGTACGAGCGTCCTTTTCTACAGATTTCTCAAACTTCAATATCGTGGGATCCGCATATATGCATGCGAACACTTGCCTATGATTGCAGTGACAGTATTCCAAATGCCTTCAGCGAGAGCGACACGCGCGACAAGTTGATTCCCGACGCCGTTCATTCGTGTTTTCGCCTTTTCCAACAGTTCTCCAGCCTCCTTGGCTTCCTCGAGACCACCGGAGCCAAGTCGAGACAAGGCCAGACGACAAAGCATTCTCGCACCTTCCACAAGTGTTTCCACCCAGTAATGGTTTGTGTCGCAGTCACCGTCGACACCTGCTGCGCGCGTTTTGCTTACGACTTCAACATATAGGCGCAGAGTACGTTTCGCGAGTTCTGCGTCTCCCGAGACGTAGAGAAGCCTACTCATATGGCGAAAGATGCGATAAGCATTAAAGGTGAGTCGGGTAGCCCACCAGAGGACCTAGATTTCTGTCTAAAGGTGGACGAGGGGAGGATAAAGGGATAACTTACATCAATGAACCACTGGGCCCGGTCTGCGGTTGCTCCGCTCGCTTCCCAAACGGCGACGGATAGATCGACGAGATCCTCGACCTTGACATTTCGCTCTCCGGCTCTAGGAAAGTGAGTAGATTTGTCCAGTATCGTACGGTATTCGGTGATGATTGAGCGAGCCATGTTAGACCATTGCAGTGGCTGTTCTGACTGTAGGGGGGAGGAAGGAGAAGTAGGTGAGGATGCACGGAACCCGATGACGAGTGCGCGCAAATGAAGAACGGCAACGATGGTGCGATGTGAAGCGCGAAAGGTTGGTGGCCAATGAGCGCTGCAGGAATTGTAGTGAGTAAATAATTTCCAGATGAGACTTTGGTGGTCATCTAGATATCGGGTGCGGGCGAGGAGGGTCGTTGCACGAAACATGAGACGTTCGGCCCAACGCCAAAGCTCGCGGTACTGCGCAAACGAGGAAGGGGATGTATATGCGGACATGGAGCGTGGGATCTCCCTTTCGATGATGATTAGGAGAGGGATTGCTGATACGTATGCTTGAATGGCGAGTTCGGGGTTGTGTGGTTGAAGCTTCTCGTGACACATGCCTGGATGGACGGTAGATGGAATGTAGAATACGGAATGGAAAATGGTCTAACCTTGAAGACACATGCTCCGGATGGACTCGGCCATTGCCCAAGCTCTGCCGTCGACGACGTTGGTCGTGGTAGGAGGGACATCGATAGATAGAAAACTGCCGGTCCACGACGTGGAGGTGTCAGGGATAGTGCTGGGTGGGTGGAGGGTGGAACTATCCGATCTGAGTGAAGAGGGGACGGGAATGTGACTTTGTGCATCACAGATCGCAGGGACTTGGGCAAGGTAGTCGAGGCATTCCGACGGGTCGCCCAACGCGTACGCGTAGTATGCAAGGGCGAAGAGCAGGGTCTGTTGCGAGACTGAGTCAATGCACAGAGTTGGGTGGGTATCTACGCACGTCTGAGCGAGTTGTCTGGAGTTTCTGGAGTGCTTCGTAGCCCGCAATCGCCTCCTGGACGCGCTCGGGGAGCAACATGCACTCTGACTCGAGGCGCAGCTGACCCTCTTGCTCTGACCCGAGCTGGTCTTCGTCGACTGCATTTGCGGAGAGCCAGATGGAGAGAGCCTGCGTCTGTGAGGCGATCTCTGCGACGTCCTGGAATCCCGAGCAGTGTTTGTTGAACTTGCGGAGAAGATCTGACCAGGACAGAAACCGAGCGTTGGGCGCCTTTGCTGGCGTAGAAGACGTCCACAGTCCGGCTGTGAGTGCAGCTCTGAGCTGAGCCCAGTAGTAACGATCTTTGCCGTGCATGTCCAAGCCTGGCACTTTTGGTGACCCCTCCACCAACACGACCCCCCCCCTCCTCTCCACGATGTCCTCCTCCACCAGCGAGGGAGAAGGAAAGACGCGTCGTTTCACTGCATTTTACCCAAACATGAACTCGGCCAACAAACCACTCAAGCCATTCAGTCGCAGTGCAGCCAAACGACAGAGCGTCATGACTCTCGGCAGCATCGAGCACCTCCAGCATTACTTTACAAAGACTGGCATCGCTGCAAAGTCAAAGTGCGTCTTACTTTCTCTTCTTTGCGTCTCGTCGCTCAGACTCGTAAAAAGCCCCTCAAGGAAGTTCAACAACCAGCTCGTGCCCGCGATCGGAGGTCCGGCTAGCCTGCAGACGTCGAAACCATCTCTGGGCAGCATCATGGACTTTGAACTTCCTCCCTCGCCTGCAGTTCCGGAGATAAGACAGCCAACGTTTCCTTCCTTTGTCAAGACATACCAGACAGATCCAGAGGCATTCCTTCCCGGCGTCGTCGCGGACCTCACCTCTGTCACATGTGCATGGGATATACATCATACCCACGATTCTACCCATCTAGCATCCACCGCCCGCGTGATAGACGTCCTCGGCATCCTCAAAACGACCACCCATGCCATCCGCTCCGTCCGAAACTACGTCATCGCACTTCCGGACGAGTCCGCTGGTTCACTTAGCACCCAATACAGGAACAAGGTCGGAGCCAGCGCTCCCGCGCCCAAGCGCAACTCGGCTCAATCGAGGTCCCAGCTCGATCCCTTGTCCTTGATCCGCAAATCCGCACTCGAAGTCCTCGCTGCTCTTCGCGAACTCGAAGAGCGTTCAAGGGTGCCGTTATCCGACGAGGTCTACGATGCCCAAAGCGATCGTGGTTCGTCACAGGAACAAAATCCACACTCGCGCGCCATATCACCGGCGGCCGTGTCCGACGACGATTCGGACATCCCACAAGTCGACGCTGACATGTCAATCTCCTTTGTGCGCGTACAGGGTCGCGACGAGTCTGTACCAGTCTGGGAGGACGAGAATGGCTTGGATGCACACGGTACCCTCAGCGAAGAGGAGCGAGAAAAAAGAGAACATTGGGACGATCGCCTAGTACTGGGAGGCGGGTGGCTGTACAAACAAGACATCAGACTGCCAGACCTAGCAAAGGAACAAGATGTGGTTAGACGATACGTAGACCTCGTCGATGACGTGTTGTTCGGTGGCATCAAGGATGGAAAGCGCGGTTGGGAAAGGGAAGGAGAAAGGTGTGCAAAGCGGTCAAGGGAAGTCAGAGGACAGAATCGCCGAGTCAGCACAGGCGACGTGCTTGCCTACCGGTTCCCTCCTGATCCACAACGCTCAGGCCGGCGCATTGTCTCTTCGTCTGGTATTCTTGACTCGTTGCACAACATGTCGCTATCGGAAGAGCCGGAAGACACGGCGGAAACAGTTTCGGAGGCAGGAAGCGTGGAAGAAGAAGAACTCCCTGATTGGGCAAAGCGCTCGTTGTTTGTAGATGACCCCATTGGTTAGTGGGTTCATCGTGTTGAATCCATCTGAATTTTTAACGCTTATCTTGTCAGGCCGCGCGCGCTCCCTCTTGATCGCCCTTCTTCCGGAGAATCTGCGTTCGCTCGTTCCGTTCACACCTGACAAGTCTGCATTTTGGAGCGCGCTCACGTCAGGTCAATGTCTCTGCATGGCTTACAACACCGGGGTGCGTCGATCTCGCAAACCATGGGGTTTCATCAGCGTAGACTCGATACACGATATCGCCTCCCTCGAGCAATCTGCCAACGGCGTGGACGGCGACGAAAAGGCCAAAGTAGGATGGACCTTTCGAAGGATTGACAACTTGCGGTTGTGGGCGGGGTTCGTCTCCGAATCGCCTCTGATCGAGTCATGACCCTAAATGTTTGTCTTCCACAGCGCCCTGAAGCTTCGTTACCTCCTCCCTCTGGTCATCCCGTCCACACCGAGTCGACCAGACCATATACCTCACATGGCTTCGCCGGCACGTGCACACCCGCGTGGTGTATCTCCCGCCCGCGCTCCCTCTGGCTCTAGTCACGCTGCGGTACCCTCTCTCGCAGACGCACCGTCACCGTCACGAGTCAAAGTACGCTCTGCCACGGACGAGCCACCTCTGATATTCGACCCGCGCCTTGTCGCGAGAAAGGACGACGGATGGGAAACTATGCTAGAAACCGTCATATTGCGCTGGGTAAGCGCGGTCGTGGAAGAGGTGAGGAGCGATAGTCCACGGTGACCGCAAAACGATCTACTGAATTTTTGGGAATGCTTGTTGCGATCCGGTTAGTTACCCCCCTTTTTTTTGTGGTGAACTTCTTGTTGTCGTGCGTCTTGTTTGATTTGTTAGGCTACCTTATACCTTTATTCCACTCTGTGAGCGTCCATGTCTGTTCATAACTCTCTTTCCCCCCCCTTTTTTTCCCTTTTTACTGCCCTCCTTTCATCGTGTCTCCCTGCATATGTCCCCAGCCTCTATAATCGTGGACGGTAAATTTCCTGGGAAATGTTCCTTTCTTATACCATAGAACAAACTTATTCGGTTTAACCACCGTACGTGACAGCATGGTTTACTTACTTGGTTCTGGCTTACAATGGATTGAAAATAGTAAATAATTATTTGAGATGTTCGGTTCCTGGGGCGGTCATGAAAAGGAGGTTCAAGTTGCAAAACCCTGTATATTACTAGGATGTTTGTGGATAAATACCTGCTAGTATGCTCTAAACGACCATCATCGCAAAGGAGTGTGTGGAAATGAATAAAAAAGCATGTAGGCCTCGGCATCCTACCCGAACTACATCAGTTGTGGTACGCAGTTCCCTCAAAACTGAGCCAGGCTGCGGTCGCATGGGGAACCGTCAAAGAATACGTCAACTCAAAGTAGGCCTTTGAGGACACGGATGGGTCTACACCACCAATTATAATTTTTTTTTAGTTAGCGTACCACCACATTTACAAAACGAACGACCAAACACACCCCGACCAGTGCCATGCCCCAGGGAGACACAGGAAGCGAGCATGCCGAGAGGCGTGTAGGCGTCTCCACTCTCAGTTGGCTTAGCGAGCACGAGTTTGTCGGACGGAACGCCGCTGGCCGAGATTTGGAAGAGCTCAATGCCCTCTACAGAACGCATCACGAACGCACCCAGTCAATCAGGGAGCCCACTTGCGAGTCTACTTTCAAGCATCCGCCTCCCTTCCAAAAGTTGGGAGAGAGCCAAGGAGCAGTGGCTTCACGTATATTTTCAGCGACTTTCACACACGCAACACGCACAAGATAGGTTGCTCACGTGCATGAGTGAGGATATACTCTCCCCCCTGAGGCAGCTAGGTCCGGGGTTGCTGGGTAAAGGATACGAGCCAATTTTCCCGACTGCCCGAGCGCCCGTTGAAGACATCAGAGTCCTAGCGTCGAAATCGATCAGTCGTTTTGACCAGGAGGGGATTGAAACGGTACCTCATTTCGATCTCGACCTCCTGAACATCATACTCAGGTGGCGATATTTTTAGCGACTTGCGACGGGGTCGGATCCCGATGTGACATCGGTTTCTCTGTTCGGATCCAAACACCGAGACTATCGACGAGATACCCGCAGAGTTGTACTGGGGTAGCGTTGGCCCAAGTGGCAAAGGATGTAACTGAACGTTCTACTCACCTGAAGATCTGAAGCACTCGGAAGGGGGGGGGGAGGACCAGGGGTCGCGGTATGCGACGAATCTAGGTGCAGCAGGAACTGACCTCTTCAAAAGGTCACGAGTTCCTGGCGTTAAGTTCCTGAGCTTCAAAGTCGATCCAAACACGGAAATTGTGACGAGAAACCGCG
>JBBPLL010000034.1:0-91863 GCA_038089755.1 Leccinellum rugosiceps | reverse complement strand
GACCAAAATGACCAGACGCCATTAAGATGGTGAGAGGAACTGAAAAAGCACGATTACATAAGAACTCGTACGAGGGCCCACTCTTACTTGCGGGGGTGGCTCAGTATTCAGTCCTTGGTGAGTGATGTAAGTACATAGGCTAATACGTAGGCTTGATGCGACGGAAGCAGATTTGAAGCGATAAAGATCTGCAAGTTAGCCGAGGCTGATGGGGATAAGTAAACGAAAAAGGGACATCCAATCAAAGCTCACAGAACCCGAATCTTACTTATCTCTCTTGTTACGTCACAAGTCTGCTCGCAATGAATTCGGTGCACGGCACGACCGCTGGACAACATTCTGCCCTTCATACGGCCCGTGTTCCCCTGCGCAATTCATAGACGTCAAATAATGTACTTCTGACAAGTGCTGTGCACGCATCTGCAGCCTCCGGATTTGATGACTGGTATATTCTGCATTCAGGGGTTTTTAGCGCAGTGGGAGATTCTGTGAGCATGACCCATTCAACTGCATCTATTTCACAGGTGTTGTTTGCAGGAATGATCTACCCGAATCGTGACTATGGGTTGAAAATGGCGACTGAGATTCTTCGGCCGCGTTCGGCGGTGAAAGTCACCCCTTCAGTAAGGCTTATTCTCCGAGACTTGCCTAGATCCCCACAAATAGTTTGAAGCAAGTTGTGGTTTCTCAGGAGCAGCTGACTCGTGACCTAGGGCCCAGGCTTACGTTGACCTTCGTGATGAGTCTGGCGCTGATGCAATCAAAGTGGCAACATTCACAAAGAAGCCTTGCGTATGTATACCATCCAAGTTTGGCGTCAGGCATGCAGGCGGGAGAATGGCAGACCCGAGTCTTCTTCATATTCAATCATTGAATCTGATGGAGTCGTCGTCTCGCTGCAAGTACGTATTTTTACCCCAAGGGCGTGTTGGATATGCGTGATTGAATTACTCCCTGCTTGGTTTGAGAACACGTCATAGCAGAAAGATAGCTTTGCAGGAGTAGTGCACGATTGAATGATTTGCGACGAAACAGACCCGTGCCTGAGGTCGAAAACTTGTTGCAGTAAGGCCGGACCGGGAGAAGTTTGATATTTATCTTTGTTTGGAGAAATGGTTCTGCAACTGGCATCGGAGTTCTCACGCTCTGATTGCATCCATCGTCATTGGTCAACTCAACAGGAATTGCGAATTCTGACCAGGAGCCAGGGTGATCCACAGTACACTATGCGCGTGTCGATCAGGAAGAAACCCACAGGTTTGTGCAAGATTCCTCGTTGCACCCTTTTTCTGGGTTTCCTTCGGCCTTGCAGCAAAGTGCCAACAGTCTGAAGGCGAATGTGATGCTGGAATGCATGCGTCATCTTTGCATTCTAGAGATCGATCTCTGCGCTGGTTCTGCCAACCGCAAAGACGGACATCACTGCTGCTCCCCAAAAAAATTGAGCACGTGCTTATTCGACTCATGGGTTGCACGATTCAAAATGCTCGAGAGGGCGAGGAGTTTCGCATTCGTTCTCGCGATAATTTAGCGATGGTCACGATGCAAAGCTTCCAGCATTCTAGGTATCCTATTTAGCTCTAGCTGGGAGAGTTGTTCCATCAAAAGGACATAGAAGGACGAGGCAGTGGTCGCGCTTCTCCTGCATCAATTCAATACTCCCTGAAGTAAGGAGATGGTTGCCTAACCTGTATGTTCCTCGAATCCAGCAGGTTAGGATGCGAAGACGTACTAACAATGCAATAATTAACACTCAAGGAATTCAAGGACCCCTCTCTTTCATCTCAGGCTGCATCAGAAATCAAGCGCGGTTGCCTACCGTCCTGGTTGGCGCAACACGGAACAGGCCAGACAAGATCGTCACGGTTCAGGAACCGTCGAATGAGTGTAGTACCACACAAGGTGATCCCATGACTGTACAACGCGAGCCACATGACTGCGCAATTGGATCACTTTCTCCTTGAGTGGTCAGTCATAGGGTTAGAACTAGGAGGATGGCGTCTCACAACATCTTTGCAGTTAACACTACTAGTCTACCGCTATAAATGCGAGGTAGGGAAAATATCGATATCAACAAGTTAAATGGACTTGGGTTATTCCCGATGCCACCCGAAATGATCGATTCTCTGACTCGACGATTCGGCGATTGTTCGGGTCAGGAGGCAAACATGAGTCCTCAAAGGACCCCCGGCTCCCGAAGAATATTATCCGTTAGTCATCCAAGTTCCATGCCCACGTTCATCTCACTGTGAAGTCACGTTCCAGACTCGCTCATATCATGGATCCCCAGATGTCTGAACTTTTCCTCCCAGTGTTAAACACACGTTTACAGTTCAACAGTCCATTTCGTAGTTGTGCGAGATGACCTGATCCTGAGCTGTTGTCCGGAAGGTCGGAAAATTTTCCTCTTTTACTATGTGCACATCCTCACATCCTTGCATGTCCAAGTGGAAAAATAGATTCATTCTTGGTTGCGACCTCAACATGCGGCAAGCCTCGCTGCGTCCGGGAAATTACTCTCGCCCCGTGCTCTACGACCATGCTTCTTCCCCTGCGATCCTCGAATTCTCTTGCACAGATGCCTCTGTAAATAAATCTACTGATCGATAAATGATTCATCCGTATAAAGGTGCAAGGACAACGGAACTAGCTTCAGGGGAAGCGGAATTTTCACCCTCACGTAGGCTCGCTTGTCTGTTTGCAGTCTCTCCTGCCGTCTGGTTACTTGCACCATGACGCCGCCTACCTCGGTTTCTCCTGCTGAGACACTTGTTATTAGTCCTCCAAAGCAGCTTTCGTTGGTACGAAAGGTGGTGTTGTTACTGATGTTCTGTTTCGCACAATTCCTGGACTCTTTCAACAATTCTGCACTTTACCCCGCGATTCCTATCCTCGAGATTTCTATGGGTATCACGCAGAGTCAGTCCGTTTGGATCATCAGCGCTTTCCAACTCACCTTTGCGTCCTTTCTCTTGATCGTATGTTTCGTTCCATGTCGTTTGTGTTGCGTTCTAATCCAGTTCAAAGAGTGGACGAATTAGTGATGTCTATAATCCAAGTGAGTGCATCACCAATGTTTCTCGAGGCAATCTGTTCAATTCGCGACAGAAAGTACCTTCATCGCAGGCGTCTCTCTTCTCGGAGTTCTTTCCGTCGCAGCTGGTTTTGTGGACGACAAGATTGCGATCATTATTTTAAGAGCGCTAATGGGCATTGGTAAGTAAACAAGGGCTCTAGGTCGTTGCGCGTACTGACATAAGTTACAGCGGCTGCGATGACGATACCATCCGCCCTCGCGCTCTTGGTACGGGTTTTCCCGGACCCTCTTGAACAAGCTCGGGCGATCGGCTTGTTTGGAGGTTGTGGCGCAGCTGCGAACGGTGGGTTTGGGCGTTTTCCTCGGCTTTTTAAACAACAAGATAACGCGCGCAGTGCTTGGGCTCTTTATTGGAGCGGCTCTGGTTGAATACGCTTCGTACCACTGGGTCTTTTGGTTCGTTGCGATCGTCTCCAGCCTGGTCGCATTTTGTTCCCTGCTCGTTATCCCCCCGGAAATCGCAAAGTCTAGAGATGAGCCCGGTAGAAGCGGTGCCAAATGGAAGAGTCTTGATCTGATCGGAATTTCGATTTTGACAGGTATGCTGCCCGCATGCTTGAAATAATAGTCATGCCTGAATGCTAATATACTGCTGTTAGTTGCGCTCATTCTTTTCATTTATGCAGTGACGTCCGCATCAGTGGACGGCTGGGCTTCCGCAGGAGTTCTCGCTCCGTTGCTCATTTCTATAGCGCTCACCATCGGGTTCTTCTATTGGGAAACACTGATTCCTATCGACAAGGCCGCGATGTACGTCACGCAGTGTGTTTCATTCGTGTTTGTGAACTCACGTTTCCTGGGCCTAGACCTCCCAGAACGTGGTTCTACACCAACTTCTCTGTTCTCTTTGGAGCGGCGTTGTTTCCATTTTTCTGGTGGAGTGCCGTCTTCTTGATTTTCACGACATTATGGCAGGATATTTTCCTTTGGACATCCATCTCGACTGTAGCGCACATGTGGGCATCCTCCATTTCAAAGGTATGAATTGTCGTATTGAATAATAATATTTTCTAGGATCCCGATAGGCGTTACTGCACTGGCGATGAGCTTCACGGGTTCTCTGTCTAGGGTATTTAGCTCTAAATGGATCATTCTCACCGGTCTTTCGATGGTATCCGTGGCCACCGTGCTGATCGCCTTGGGTGGCGGTCGACCAGATTACTACTGGCCCTACATATTCCCCGCCTTCTCCATCGGGAGTGCAGGCGCCATGCTGGTATATACCCATACAAAGTAAGTCCTATCACGCATCCTATCCCCGCGTTTTTCGTTCTTACGAGCGTTCTATCACATATAGCATCGCTATCTTCCAGGCCGCGCCAGCCTCGATGGCAGGCACGGTCGGGGCCATCTTCAACGGTGGCCTGGAATCCGGTTCCGCCGTCGGTCTCGCGGCATTCAGCTCGATCCAATCGGCCGTCGAAGCCACGCACGGTGGTCCGACGAATTATCAAGGGCGCGCGGCCGCATTCTGGTTTCTGCTTGGGATCGCAGCGCTCGAGATTCTGTCTTTGTTGTACTTTTACCGGAGGCAAATGGACCACGGGCCGCAACCTACTATGCCTGAATTTAGTAATGGTGGTGGTGACGGCAGCATTACTGGCAAGGACGACGCGACTGCGAAGGGGTTTGGGACGGACGAAGAAAAATCGAATGAAAGTGGTGGCAAGAGTGTGGAGCTCACGACGAAGGTCGAAGTGAACAGCTCGCCGGTGTAAGATGGACAAGTCGCATTTTGCGTTGAGGTTCTATCCTTCTATTTATGTTTTTTTTCTCTCCCTCTGGTTCCTATGGGGCATTGACTGTCTACGACGACATATGCCCTCTTGGGTCCAAAAAATGATGCTACTTGCATAAAAATCCCATTATCTTATAGAGATAGCTAGATAACTATATCTACCCGGACGATGCACATCCGGGGTCAACGTTTCAATTTCAATGTTGACAAATGCATACTAGCAGGCGTCCTCGATTACATACTTCCAAATCAAGCTGTGCATACAATGTACCACGATAGACAAAATCATCGCAACGACAGATTTATCTTTTTCATGCGTGATAATCCTCGATCCGTGTTCCACAGCCCATACGCTCTGCGTGGGACAGGACCAGGCTTGCGATGGCCACGTCCTGGATCCCGATCCCCACGGACTTGAATATGGTCACGCCGTCTGGTGTAGCTCTAAATTCATCCGGCAGCTTAACGGGAACCAATTTCCCATCATCACCACACTTCTCCACTAACTCGCCGAGCTCGATCAAACTTCCCTTTGGATCTGCTGTCTTTCCTGCGGCGATAAGTTCTCCGGCCTCGATGGCGCAGGCATCTCTAGAATCTACTACGACTTTCCATGCCCGATTGATGAGCTTCGAATCGACCTCGTGCATGTCCGGAGTAAAACTCCCCACCAGGTTCAGATGAGCGCCAGTGGAGACCCACTCTGATGGGAAGAGTGGTTTACTGGACGAGGTAGCCGCACAGATGACATCTGCGTTCCGTACCACGTCCTTCAAACATTCGTCGTCCAATGTGAGTGTATTGAAAGTGACGGAAGGATGTGATTGTCGGAGAGACGACAAAAGATCGCGTAGACGTGTGTTATCCGTGCGATTGACGACGGTGCAAGACTCAAATGATGGAAATGCGCGTAGGAGAAGATCAACGTGTGCTTTGATTTGATTACCAGCACCGAATGCAACCAAGATCTTTGGATCCTTGGAGATCAAGATGCGGGTGGCGAGAACGGACCCTTGTATTGGTCAGCCACCTGAAGTCCCACTCGCACTTGGAGTGGATTGAATCGTACCAGCAGCGGTTCGAAGGGCTGTCAAGGTAGTGGCATTCACTATCGCCTTGACACAGCCAGTAACCTCATCTAGAACGATCGTGGAGGCGGGAAGCCCTTGTTGGGCTCCCCGGGTGGTTGGAATAGAAACCACTTTCATGGTCGTTGCGATGTCTGGTACTCGAGAGGGCATGAACAGCGCTGTGTGTCCAGCCATGGAAATGGTCGTTCTGTGAGGGGACGCATAGTTGGACCCAGAAGAGAGCCTGTGGAAGACGGAGGCCATTCGCGTCTCAAGATCATCTGATCTTAACTTGGATATCACTGCGTCGACGTCTTGTGCGGAGAGGACGAGGAGCGACATGTGTGCATCCAAGCCTGTACGGCTCAGCTCGGGCGACATTTCTAACGTTCGGCCCAACCGGGCCGATGGTGGTATCAACCGAGTGTGCCCAAACTCGATGATCTGACTCGGAGTTACCCACAAAGCTGGTAGTACTAGCCTGGCACTGATGCATTATATCTCATCTAGTTTCAAGCCAGAAAAATGTTCAGCCGGCTCGAGTTATGTAAATCTTGCGGCAGAGGCTACGAGTAAACGGGTAGCTAAGTGTAGCTACGAGCGAACGCGGCTGTGGCTATGTGCGCCCAGGCGTGTGTGAAACCGGATCGGAGCGTGATTACTTTATTTAGAGTCGAACCGACGAGGCTTCAGACGATGGGTACCTGGGTCAGGCACGGATTATATTAGAACTCCGACATCAATCTTTATATACGCTAATTCTTATTTGTCATCGGCATGTTCGGCTTGGTCCGTGGACGGGTCAGTGCGTCCAACAGCAAATCACGACATTAATATTGCAAACGCGATCCATATGTACGTATTAGGCCCTATTAGTACTTACGCTCATGTGAGTTGCGAGTACCCTGTTGGTCCTCGATCGGACGGGTCGGTCTCCTGTTACTCACCCGCACGATTGCGATGGCACCTCGGGTACAAAACTTGAAGCACCATAAACTCAGTGATACAAACTTCTGCCAAGTGGTCATAATTCTGTCATACTGGATGGGCGTTGGAACTTGCTGTTGCATCGCACGAACGAACCATGATTCACTCGAATAGATTTACCTCCAACTTCCAACCCAAGATATTGGCACTGTCACCGTCATATTAGTAAATCCGCAAACTGTCTGCCAAGCCGAATGTACCGTGCAGTGTGAGAATCATGGGAACCTCCTAGTTAACTCCCTAGGTGAGCCCTTATGATCGCATCAGAGTTGCTGGCTAATCGGCTTCGTTGCCACTGGGCCACTGGCATGAGCATCGAGGAAAAGAAGCAAGTGGATCTTCGATTTCTACTATATAGCAATAATCGTTCCCACGACACCAGTCCACTAGCGTCGAGACCAAGGGTTGACTTTCCGGCCTGGACCATGCACGCTGCTTCGACTCGCCGAGAGTGCCCTCAGTATCGCGCTGGATAAGGTTCAGGTTTAGCTGATTGGTCATAACGATCGGGCGCCATGGGATTACCTAATTGGCATGCAGTATGACTGGCACGGTACTCGTCTGGGTCTGCCTTATAGTCAAACCCTCCGTCAACCTTCATTTCACCAACTTCCTCAACTAGGTTATTGCCCCGTTTATAGCCTGGCTAGGGTACATTTGGTCTAGACCCTGCATAACCTCGAAAAGGATCCCCACGACACCATCTGCACACCTGGTGATAAACACTTCCTCATCATCGCAGTTAACTTGGCCATCGCAGCCTCAGATTGTCCCCATCACTGCTTCCAACCTAGGTGTGTTTGCGATAGACACCTTCAGAGAAGCATCTAATCTTATGTTGCAGATAACATCGCCTTCTGGTCTCCCCTGATGGACCCAGAGACCGAAGCATACGCGCGGATAGTTGCCACGTTATTCATTTTCGTGGTTTCCCTCTTGGGTAAGGCGCAGTTAATCGTAGCCCTTTTGAGTCCGCGGCTTATCTACAAACGCCAGCTGCGTCGTTCCCAACTCTTTCGAAACGTATTTCGTTTTTGCGCATCCCCCGGATCATCTTCTTCATCGGGAAGCACTTTGGAACGGGTTCGTTTGCCATACAGAATACGTCTTTGCAGTTTTGACTGATAATGTGTCAACCAGGCGTCATCCTATCCACAGCATTTGTGCATTTGCTCCAAGACTCGTTCGAGGCGCTGAGAAGCCCCGAAGTGCTCGCTCGCTGGAACCTTGGAAAACATGTGGGCCTCATCGTGTTCGTGTTCTTTTATCATCTCCAACGAAGCATATTCAAAATCTTTCTAGATTATGTTCTCTATTGGCCATATTTTTCGTCGAATGCAAGTGTTTTTCTACTTCATGGTTCCGAGCTTAATTAAAGCGAATCTACAGACGTATCGACCTCTTATGTCGACCGACTACACTCCTGTAGTTCACCACCTCAGTCTCCGCCTGTCCCACCGACCCCCAGAGACGACTCCTCTGCAGATTTAGAATGCTCCCCACCTTTACCAAAAATCACCACCATAGACCGCTCTGACCCAGAGCAAACACCACTATTAAGGGAAATAAATTCTCATTGCACACCAAACCATGTTCATCGTGGTCCGGAACCTTCGTATGGTGCCGTTCACCGTTGTATTGATGCCCACGAGTCTGTGGGTGGTGTCGCATCAACATTTTTTGAGGGTCACCATAGACACGAATCGCGAGGTTTACACGAAGCCCACCATGAACGCAATCGACCTTTGACAATGTATGGTCCAGGAGAATTTGCGCAGCGTATACCGATCGGCGTGGGTCACGTAAACCACAGCGAGTCTTCCCATAGTCACCATCAGCACGATGTCGAAGACGTCACAAATACCCACGAACGTAATCATTTCCATGGGCACCACCATCGCGACGGCCACGAAGACAAGATTGGCAGCAATAAACAGAAGCAGATCATCGGGATTCTCGTGAGTCCTCACCTTTGACTCGCTTATTTTCTCACTATATACTCATACGGGTCAAAGGTATTGCAATTAGGCATCATGATCCACTCGCTAGTTATCGGCTTGACCCTGTCGATAACGTCAGGTCCAGACTTTAGTGCGTCATCGTCGATCATTCCTGAATCCTCCCGTCCGCTACTCACATCTACGCACGACGGTTACTCAGCTTCCCTTTTGATCGCCGTGATATTCCACCAGCTCTTCGAGGGCCTTTCCTTGGGTATCAGAATATCTTCTCTCCCTTCGCCTCGGGAGGGTGAATTCACATACCTCAACACCCTCAAACCAGTCCTCGCATGTCTCTTTGCCATAACTGCGCCTGCTGGGATCCTGCTCGGCATGCTCGTATTCAAGTACGACGACGACACGGGTGCGTCCCTGTTCCACTTTTGATCACTGAATTCGACTCGGAGCTGACGAAACCTCGTCCCCACACTCACAGCGCATGTGCGTCTGACACAGGGAATCATGTCTGCGGTCTCAGCAGGCATGCTAACATACGCTGCGTGCGTTGAGATGCTCGCTGGCGATTTCGTGATGGATCCGCTCTTGTGGCGGAGCAGTATCTGGAGGCAGGCGCTTGCGCTGTTCAGCCTCCTGGCTGGCGTCGCCGCCATGGCATTGGTGGGGTCTGAGGTCTAATTTGGCGGATATCGATAACTCTGATTGGGTATTTCTTGTATACTATTGATTATACGACCCTTGATTTTAGAGACTTGGGGAAGCGCCATCTGGCGACGGCAGAAACCTTGCTTGCAATGCATAAGGTCAGAAGTCAAAGATGATCGATGGAGGCCATTCCGGGCGTTATGATAGGGATCTGAAATGATCAGTGGCATTGATCACCCACTTTGACTTGCACTCCAACTTGCGTCCGAGTCTGGGCAATGTGACTGAGAAAGAAGATTGTAAGAATGTAAAGGACAACGATCTAATGCCATGCCAGTGGTAACATATGAACGAGTCATGTTGTAGGTAGTGCAAAAGGTGGGCAGGACGCCATCCGGCCCCAGATAGTCCCGGGTTGAGGATGAGCTGCAAGGGAAAGTATGAAATCTACTTCACAGCTCAATCACCAGAGCCTTTAGGGACCCGGAATTCTGGAAGTCGAGGCGGATATGGCGACTAGGGATAGTGGCAGGAGGAAGAAAGACAACTTGAAGACAATCATGATGCGAAGAGGGTACTGACGCCAGACGGATGCTACTGAGGATAATGCAATCATATATGGACTATTAAGTATGGACAAGAAAAAAACACGCCCAACCGTCGTCGCGTCGCCGCCACTGGCATTGGCCATTCTAGATCACGTGTAAACGCGAACGCGAACGCACCAAAGTCTTTCAACGCAAGTCAAGTCCTCTACTTGAACGCAAGCGTCGTTTACTTACTATACATATGTCTATTTTTCTTTCTTTCTTTTTTTGTGACTATTTAATGTAGACCTCATCTTATCTTCGAATCACGTCGCTCCCTGACTCCGGGCAGGTTCACCCACCAAGGTATGAGTTATAGTAACACCACTGGCAAGACCTACCAATTCCCCCCCTACGAATTCTTCTGTGGAGCTACTCCCTTTAAATCAAGCAATGAGAAGAAGATGGAGGACATCTACGATCGTTGCGTTTCGGAGGGATACTATGACAAGATCTGTCAGAGCTGGCAGCTAGGGTGCGTTCCTGCCCAAGGCACACAAATTCTCAATCCCTCCTGCGAACAACAATGGGCCTCCTTGTTTAACGAGGTGCATGATAATTTTACTTGGGGCTCGGGCATTACTAACGGCCATCATCTTAGATATTCGGTTTCACTGCCTAGAGCTTAGAAGATAGTATGATATCGAGTCTCTACGCATGGCGCTCCCATGAGTTGAATCTAGTGGAAGGCCAATGCAAACCTGATGTCGTCTTGGTACCCCTGAAAAAGCAACACGAACACACTGTCGACTTTGGCTCCATCCTGACGTATTGCGAAATCAAGAACAGTCTCAAGAACCCCAATCCAGTGGATGCTGCGGCACAGCTGCAGCTTGTAGCAGGTTATGTCACCGCCTGTCAAATCAATCGCCTCTATTTCCTTGGGTCTTTCATATGTGGCTCTTCTCTTTTCCTCGCGCTCTACGCCCGTGGTAACACTGTCTATTCCGAGGCTATCGACTTCGATGGCAACCCCCTTCTTTTCATCAAGGCCATCGCAGCTATGTCTTTCGGTATATCCCGTAATCTTGGCTTCGAAAATGCCTTCACAGTCTCTTCTGGGGCATACAAGATCCAAATTGATGGTTTGAAATCACCGCTCAAAGTGTTGCCTCAGATGTACTATAGAGGCAGGGGAACGAAGGTACCTCTCTGCCAGGCTGGCCAAACTTTCTACGTCCTCAAAGACACTTGGCTCATCCAACCAGGTCCCAATGATGTTGATAACCACCGCCTCTATATTGAGCGAATATCCAAATCAATGTCATCCAGCGATGAGCAACTATTTGGGAGGATAGACCATCTTAATATCTTTCGGGGTAATAAAGAGACCAGCGGCACTGCCAAGTGGAATGAGACCAATTTCCTCCGGGGTATTCCTGTTCTTGTGACTGCAGAACTTGTGCGCGTTCGCCACGATGGCTCTACTGTGGTGG
This sequence comes from Leccinellum rugosiceps, assembly GCA_038089755.1. Taxonomy (NCBI): domain Eukaryota; kingdom Fungi; phylum Basidiomycota; class Agaricomycetes; order Boletales; family Boletaceae; genus Leccinellum; species Leccinellum rugosiceps. The sequence goes on along the minus strand of JBBPLL010000034.1, from coordinate 80,345 downwards.
ACGACACCACTTTGGGAATCCTCCAAAGGTTCAGCGACTGGAGCTTATACGTCACGTACCCACTATCGCACTGTCTCTGAGACTTGTGGGGTTTCCCTTGCTTGGTTCTCATGTCGGCGTGAATTCCTCAATGGCATGATGTGCGTAGTAGCAGGTAAGCCCTTAGTTGAAACATGTTGGTCAACCTTGAACAATTCTCCCCAGGTCATTTCAATGGCCTGTTGAAGGATTTGCTTCATTGTGATCCCAGCGAAGGGAATATCTGGTGGTCTATTGATAATCCCCTAAACGCCGAAGATGTTATTCCTGATTGGCCTGCAAACTCCACCCAGTATCCCAAACGCTCTGCTGTCTTGGGTGACTGGGGTTTGGCAGAGGATCGGAGACCAGGAAATACAGTGCAGGGAGGGCCCACAGTAAGACATTCATTCACTGGCATTGGCTGAGTATAAACACTGTTGATTTGTAGGGTACCTATCCATTTCAGGCCACCAAGCTACTCTCAGAAAAGGGATTGCTAGGTCATGTTCGCCACGAGGTTTGGCATGACCTCGAAGCACTGTTCTGGCTCATCTGGATCGTTAGTGTCAACCCTGTGGGTCCTTACAATGTGCGGCCCAATGGAAAGACTACAGGAAAAACAATATGCCTCATGAAACTTCCACCCTGGATTTGCCACCCCAAGACGGGCCAGTCCATCAGCTTGCTATGCCCACCGTGAGTTTCTTCCATGGTGGCTCCGAGTCAGGCCTGCGCAATCCATTCGATCTTCCCCACATGGGGGCTCCTGTCTGGGCAACTCCCAGACTTCACCAGTTTTTATCGCAGGACATATTTTCTTTCAAAAGAGATATTCATTAACGAGCATTCCTGGAGAGCACGGGTCCTTATTGGAATGGGAATGGGAAAGCCAAGGATGCGTTTGTGAATGGAATGCTGGAGCTGTGGGAGATTTTCGTATGGGACTCTGAAAAACCGCCACAGAAACAAATCACTCACACCGAGTTCGTCCCAATCCTAGGCCGCATGCGTGATGCCATCCCTGCCGAAGAAGACCAACCCACAAGGCAGGAGATCGAAGAAGCTCGCACTCGCTACAAGGCCTTTATTCAGCAGGGAAGCGATATGGGGACTTCATTACTTGAAGTCCTTGAGCAGTAAATCCTACCTCGACAAAAAAAGTAGTCGCAGGTCTACTTCCAAGAGACCTTGTCAAGCAAGGTAATCTTTGGTCGATTGAATTTATTATAATGTAGCGTAGGGCGTCGGGGTTGAACTAAACTTGCTAGGATCCAGCACCGTTTGCAGATACTGAGATGTGTAGTACTGTACACTATCGTATCGAGAGGGAAAAAAGAAAACACCCATTCGAGAGAGATCCAACTGAAATCCAACAAAACTAGTACGAACGTTTGATTCCAACATACGAGAAAAATACGGCTGATCGTTTCCCGTAAGCTCAAGCAAACGGTCGTTCTTTGGTAATACAAGCAGTAGATAAGGATAACGAAAAGAGATTTAAAAAAAGATACAGAAAGAGAGGAGAAGCAAGAAAGTGCGTCACGTTCATGTGATCGGGGAAAGTGCCATGCGCCCGTTTGGGGGATCTCAAATCGTCTGCGTGACGTCGAGCATGCTGAGGGTACGCGTAAGGAGCCCAGAACCGGACGGTCGTAAGGCCTCTGATGGGGTTGACAAGCAAAGCTTCTTGCGTTTCGCAGGTCCTTCGGACGGGTGCGACTCTTCGCGCTTGACAGGAGTGGGCGTCGTGGCTTCTTTGACCGTTTTCTGGTCTGTCGGCCGAGAACCTTCGTTGCCAGTCAAGAGCACGCTGCCATCGTCTTCGTCGTCCCGAGCGCGCTTCTTGCCTCGCCCGGCAGTAGGGGAAGGAGGCGTGGATAGCGGAGTCAAAAAAACTTCCTGTTTGCCACTCGAAGAGCTCTGCGAACCCTGGGAAGTCCTAGGAGTGGTGGTGGAAGAGGACCCGTTGGAAGATTGGGAAGCAGGATTTGTGTCCGCAAGATCCTCTGGGGCTAGGATTCGCTGAAACGAATCCGTCTTCAACGACGTCGACAACTGGCGCTGTCTAGCGATGATCTCGGCCGGGGTACGAGAAGGGAATGGACCACTAGCAGATGGCTGGGGACGATTGGGCCAGCGAGGGACGGGGGGAACGGGTGCGCGAACACCAGATGATTCGGGCGCACGGCCACGGACGAGCGTGATCTCGTGCCAGTTGATGTCTTCGAGTGGACCTCTGAAAGCACCTTCGCGACGCAACGGCTTGGCGCGCCTAAAGTCGATGATGACATCCCCAGTTTCATCGTAGATGACTGACTGGTGGTTTGGACTGTGGGGAGGATGGATGGTGATGGTTCGTGGACCACCGGGAAAAGAGACGACGGCCATCCTGGAAGGCGCAGCACGTATAACGGGGTCGGTAGGAGATGGAGCGGGGGCGGCGCAGTGGGGCGGCAGAACGGTTGGCGAGCTAGATTTCGCGTCCTCCATAGCAGCGAGGACCTTGGCGTTCTCCTTCTGTTGTTGTTGCACCAACATGTTACACGCGTCCGCACGGGCGACGAGCTGCGCAGTATCTTCCTTGATAAGCTTGGCCTGACTCTCGAAGTCGGCAAACTGTGCCTCGAACTTGGCGACCTTCTCTCGCATGGAACCAAGTTCCAGGAGGAGTTGTCTGTCAGTGAAGGAATAGACATTAGTCGACGTGCGGAGGAGTTGCGAAGATAGGAATGAACAGACGTACGCTACGAGTTCGACGTTGAAGCATGCGTGTTCTTCCGGGAGACGCCTGCGATTGAGCTCAGTTATCGCGGAATCGACTTCGTTCTTGGCAGCGTCCAGGTCGGCGATCCGCCCGTTCTGCATGCCTTCTCTGATATTCTGGAAGAGCAAGAGCGCGACCATGTCCGTAATTTGGTCGGCGCTTGCCATGATAGATGGGATTGGGTAGATGAGAGTGTGTGATGGGATGAGATCGTGGATACTAGTAGAATCGGGAGTTCAGATGGATCGATGATGATGGGAAGGTGGGACTCCGTGTGCGGAAAGCAGGCCATCCTTATAACTGCCCACTGGTATGGACCCACAACGCTTTGGTCCACAGCTTTACCGGGACGCGCTTGGACGGTGCGTGGTGCCATAATCTCGGGCACAATGCCATGAGGAGGACAGTGCATGGCGTGCTGGCCAAAGCGTCGCAAGAGCCGTATCATCATGGCAAATGCCGACTTGCATTGATCTCGGGTCCAACCGCTGTCTTGTTTTTTTTTGACAGAATTTTCGGAGAGTCTGTGCTTCTTCCAGTGCGTTCTCCTCGTTCTCGACGCGCAGTCACACAGTAGACCGTACAGTCTGTCTGTGGATTAGTACATGGGATGAGGGCAGCACGTACGATCGACTGAACCGGGGTTCTTGTTACCGTCATGTACAATCCTGGGAACAATTGTCGTCGCGCGCCAGCACAGACTCCACGTTGCAAGTACGCTTGGACATTGGTGGCAGAAGGCATCCGACGTGGTCATCACAACTACTGGGCGAGCCTGGACCGTCATACACAGGATTAGACCTACCGCACTCGGAAAACAACGTAGCGTTCATCCCTCCATCTCCAGGTCGATCAACTCAGTCTTCCAGATTTGAACGAGGCCGACGACAACGACGTGCGCGGGCTCGGAACGGGATAGAAGGACACACAGTTAACGTATCTTTGTTCGCTGTTTCCCCCCCTTCTGATCCTGTACTCTTTTCCGAAAGCAGTTCATCCTCACATGAGCTGCGTGAGCTTGCTCGGTAAAGATGAAAGTCAGCAGGGTTCAGACTATGCGTGTCTACGAAAGCGACGTACTTGGGCGGGTGAACCATGATCATCGGCGACGGATGGCTTGCTCGTCCTCTGCGTGTGGCTCACAGGACGACGCTCTCCAACGCGGCCAGGAGGTCCTGTGCGTGGATAAAGTCACGACTCCTTTTATGAACGATCGAACACTGTCACAGAGATATGCGTTGGGTGGCATGGAAGAGTCCTCAGGCTTAGGGTTGGATGGGAAGAAACACTCGAATCCTACGCGATGGTGGTGGTCTCTCGTTATAAACTGGACGAGTTGTTCTTCGTGGTGCTCCTTCTCTCTGAACGGACTGCACTCTGAATCTGACGACGACCCCTTTGTGACGGACTCATCCAAGAGTGATCAACATGGTTGTCTTTTTGGCAACATCGGACCGTATGTCAAATGTAAGGTGTCTGCTTTGTTTTGCAGCATAAGCGGGTCGCCTAACGACAGCTGAGCCCGAAAAGTGGTATATTACTAGGGCCGAGGGAACACTCTGGCAGTCGGTGGAGTGAAAATCCAGTCGCGGGACGACAACGTGCGGTTGTTATAGTTGCGGCTTCATTCCTCGCATTCAAAAACCGGAACAGAGCAGTCATATCAATCATCGCCGATCGAGCGATCGTTCGTGTATCCCCGAGCGATCCCACTACGCCCCTGTTCCAGCAAGCTCGGTGCATCTTCGCCCATTCTCGATTCCAAACCCCGGAAGGATCGAGATTGCAGGTAGAGCGCTATGTTACGATGCGAACAATAGAAGGGGGATCGCCGGTTCAGTTCACTTGCTTTGTGTGCGCCACACGAACGTACCTGCGGCACTTTCCGGGAGCACCGTCATCGTCCCGTCTTGGTTCCGCAAAACTATCGCGTTTGGTGATGACGTGTCGCCGTCATCGGAGGGTTCAGGGGCTGCAAACGAGGGCGAAACGATGAGATCGGAGAACAGTATATTCAGGAGTAATCATGTCTGTATCCTACCTCCAAAACGTCTGGTGTGGCGGTATTTTCCGGTTATGAGGGAGAATGTAGGTTGATCCGGATCTCGGTCTTCCTCGTTTACACAGTCCTCGTCAGCTTTTCAAAGTGATAGGGTCAGCGCATATAGTCATCGAGGACAAGAATACCAACAACCATATTCAGCGAGCAGTCGTCCGAAATCTAGTACATAACGGCCACTCCATGTCCCCTCAGCTTGAAGCGCGACTTCCAGCTCATAAGGCGTGACGATCGGTCGATAAAACTCCTGGATAGAACACCTTCGAATAAAGTGTATGTCACGGACCGAGTCTAACACACGCACTTTCGATTCGATAATACTATTTTCCGGACAGGCAGCCAAAACGAAACACTCGATCTCCATAAAGTTGCCCAGTTTTGCGGGGTTCAGCTTGCCAACGCTGATCGTGTAGCTCTTCTTTTGGGCTTTCGCGAGAATCTTGCGAAGATGGGATATGACAGGCAAGTAAGACGCTGTCGGAGTCATTAACGCGGGGAGATTATTGACCATATCAAATCCAAGCACTGACCGACACCAAGAGTGCCAACAAGGATGCCGAACACGTCAGCGTCGCGCGCCTTTTGGACAGCAGCGAAACGCCGCATGAGCAGTTTGTTTGTTCGTTCCGACTCTAGTCTCGAAGATTTCGTGATCGGATTGTACGAGTAAACCTGTTAGTCGATGTCGTGAGCTAGCATTTAACCTACCGACCAAACAGACTCACTTGACTTGAGGAGTGTGTCATCAGCAGGTTCATAAGTGTAAGGCTTTCTTCGCCGATGTACAAAATAGTTGGGGTCTCCTCGATCTTGGAGTCGTCATTTGATAATGTAAATTCGGTTTCAGGCGTCGAGGAGTCCAGTGCTGGCGTTGGGTCGACACGGGTAGGTATCTCGTGATGATACAAGATGTATAACTCAGTTCTCTCTCGAAGTAGTTTCACGATATCCCCTATAAAGACAATCATCCGCCTTCGTTTACGTCTGAGTATATCTTGGAACGCACCAATCCGATACGAATAGCCGACATCGTGTCGAACGAGCACAAACCTTGTCACCGTTTCACCCGGCGTGTCGGGCAGCGTTGTGAGAATCTTGCTGAGTTCCTGGACGCAATCGTCGACGTCTATCGGTTTGCGGCCAAAGACGTAGACTACTGGTAGCCTAGATGTCCTGTCATGGCGGTCGTCAACACCAGCCCCACTGAGTAGCAAGAGAACCCACTTGCTCATACAAGCATGGCCATAGTGGACTATGAGGTCGGCATCGACATGCTGAGCAGCGACCTCGTCGACGCAACAACTGTGTTGAGCGTCGGAGGCGATCGCAAGACGTGGACGTGTGTTCTCACTTGCCGTAAGACGTGTCTGCCAAAACGTACAGGTCGTGTCCGTCACCGACGCTTCGTTTGAGCGAGCGATAGATCGGAACGGCGTCATGCAAGAGTTCGTCCGGGAACTGAAGCGCGACCTGTGATCGTGTTCAACGACGATAGAGAGTGAGCGTTGGTGAAGCTGACCCGTTTGTAGTTTCCTTCGCGGACGATCTCCACCGTCCGTTTGATCTCGTAAAACTCGTCGATGTCCGACGATTCCGGGCGTTGTGCGGACACGCCGGAAGTGGTGTCGATCGAGCGCGCGATGGCGTCTTCTCCGGAGGCGGCGAACACAGAGGGTGACTGCTCTGCCGACATCTCAGGACGAGTCGCGAAGCGTGCGAGAACAGTCTTTTCAGGCGCCACCACCATCACCAAAAACGCTAACAAATTTTCTACGGTTCACAATCGGAAAAGTCGAAACCTAGTGCACAGTTTGACGGAGTAGTGGTGCGTGCATAGTTGACACAGGAAGATGAAACTTGTTCACAGTTCGCTGGGGCCTTGCCGGACCAAAGCAACAACCTCGAATAGAGTCGGTCCAGACGTGGAATACATCTTCACCTTTGTCTACGCGGAGAAAATACAAGGATTGCGAGGTGAATAATTTGCATGGGATGTTTTGCCTCTTGTAAGCTCGACTTATGCTGTTTCCGTGAATATCTGCTCACTGCTGTTTACATTGCAGGACGCAGGGTTCTATTGTGGGTTCATACCTACAGCTTTTCTGGGCGAGAACGAAACAACAACCATTTTCGTCGTCATGACTATTTGATTCATAATCTAGGAGATGGTCCTGGGCCTGAGCAAGGTGCTCCACGGTGGCCCGCAACTTGACCATATTCGGTCAGCAGGAATGTGGCTGGCATGCATGTGTGTAACCTCTCCGAGTCGACGTGCTCCTCCCGATACCTGTGTAGCTAGGAAGTGATGAATGGCATAAGGGACCGGAGAACAGCCGGCTATCTGTCTGCGGATGGCCTCCATCATCCTCCGTCATCGATTCATCTATTGGTGGCGCTCTACTCCCCCATCCGCCCACTCGACCCAACTGGGTGTTGTTCAGTGCCAAAGGGCACAAAAATAAGCACAGCACGAGACGTGCGATGATCCCGGGCAATAAACAAAGTCGCATCTGCCAGTAGTTGGTCATTGCCCTTGGCGAGGGAGCACCGTTTCCTCGGACGTAGAAATACAACGAAAGACGAGCGTATCCCACCAACTTATTCCAATCGACGAATCAAGTCAGAACTTCTTCATCCAAACGAATCCAACCTGAACACCCTCGATGCAGCTCACCCTATCCTCCGTATCCGTGCGCAACGCAGTCTTCACCCACGAAAGCGGTCAAGTACTATACAAAACGACCCACCCGCTCCAACTCGGGTTGGGGACGACGATGTTGTACAAGGTTAGACCAAGTGACGACTCTATGGGCATGCGCGATCAGATCGACGCAATCGGTCAAATTGAGTGGCACATGATTGGATCGTCGATGTTTGAACGGAAGAAACATGCAGTCCAACGACTTTCTTCTTATGGCGTATTGGGATGGTTCGTCGCGTCATCAATTTATGCTTTGGGATCCATCGTTCTATATAGGAAGCGCACGTCTACCGGGCCGGACGGATGTTCATATAGGTGGGATATGCTGTTTGATAGATGCAGTAGTCAGAACTCGATGAGTGGTATGTCTCGTGTGGTGGTGAAATGCAAGCTATAGATGTCCATAGCAGGGGAATTCCTGGGCAAGGAATGCTTGGCCCTGCATCACTGGCAAGTCCACCGATATTGAGGATAGCCCAGACCCACATGATCGTATCTCCCATTGGCTGACACTGATGCGGTTTCTCCAACTCGGCCTTCCAATGGCCCATGGAACTGGAGAGGCACAAGGAATGATTAGCACTGAAGGATGTACCATTCCATTGCTTTTACCACTTGTTTATTGGACAAAATTAATCCAATCTATAGACTTTTGGGAGAATTTTGATGTTTCCACCAGCATATTTTCCATTGTAAGTATTTTGAAATTTATCTCAATAACTTGAAATATGTTGTTCAAAATTACATATTCTATTTTCCCCTTTCGTCCTAGTCTCTAAAAACTGCCCACTACGTTGTGTGGCGAACATCGCCCCGGCGGTTGTGTAGGCGATGCACTTCCCACGGGATTTTGGGTGCGGGAGAAACCTTGTCAAGCAAGGTACATAGTGTTTGAATCGTTTAAACGAACCTCCTTCTCGGGCAACAAACTCGATCGACATACACCTTCAGGCAATCGGACTTGATCAGGATTCACTAACCCCCGAGTGAGGACTAAAGCATTAAGCTCCCTTTCCAGGCTCAAGTTGGATCTTGGATTATCTTCGGCTGGATTCGCAAGTATAGAAGAGCATCAAATAAATATCGTCTTGCGCAGGTACTTCCCACTGGTACTGTTTTGTTCCCTCAAGTACTTTCAACAACCTCCCACACAGATAAACATAGATATGGTGCTGGATCTTACTACACACGATGTCATCTTGCTCTTTGGGGACTCCATCACCGAACTCTCGTGGGAGCCGGAAGGGATAGCCCAACGATTGTCGTGTATGTTTACTATACTTTACACAAACTAGCCGCTGAAGACATCTAGCCGCCTATGTTGGCAAGCTAGACGTGATCAATCGAGGTCTCAGCGGGTATCAAACTGACTGGGCCATTCCAGTCTTTGAACAGGTACTAGTTCAGTTGTAGACCGAGCACATGCGATCGATGTGATACGGACATTTTATAGATTCTAGCGAAACGAAACGAGCAGCAAAACGCACCCAAGGTGCAGCTATTGACCATCTGGTTTGGCGCCAATGATGCAGCTGTACCACCTGAACACCCCGAACACGTCCCGCTAGACAGGTTTAAGACTAACTTGGTCCACCTTGTGGATATGGTGAAATCCCCGACGTCGGCGTACTATTCGCCTGATACCCGGATCATCCTGATTACACCCCCGCCAGTGGTCACTCACCTGTGGGCCGGGGAGCGCTGTTTTGCGGAGACACAATTGTATGCGATAGCGGCGAGGGAAGTTGGGGAGCAGGTAGGAGTGCCTGTAGCGGATGTGTGGACCGCGATGTGGGATGCTGCTGGGCACAATGAGCAGGCTTTAGAGCATTATCTTTCCGACGGCTTACACTTGAACAAGAATGGGTACGAGGTGAGGTTGAAAAGGTAACTAGGTATCAAACTAGAAGAACTGAATGGTTCATCACAGCTCGCGTCCAGCTTGATCATGAAGACTATGGAAGACAAATATCCAGAAATCTATCAGGACAGATTACAGACGGTGTTCATTGAGTACGTCATCGTCCACTGGGTTACATACCGTTCACTACTAATGGCTCGAAAGTTGGGAAAAAGTGAATCCGAAGGACCCGAATTCGTTGGTGAAGCGGCCCGCGATCGTGTAGAGTGTACCAATACTAATAGATGTGTATGATGTCTGTGGATTGGGAGATATCATGACAACGAATGCGAAACGTTTTTGTTCTCGCATGGAGGCTGATGAGCAATGAATCCTACGTGACAAAGTCAACTTGAACCAAAACATCGAGAATATCAATCTTGGTCCTCAGTCGCATCTTGCTGGTGGTGATCAGTGGAGGATGTTGAGAAGGCCGACTGCAAAGTGTGATTTCGGTAACTTATTATGGAAATGGGTCGTCTTGATCGGCTATCAGTTATAGGAAGTTTTGCTTGCTTTTTCCGTGTCGTGTTCGACTGGTGCGTAAGCATCTCAGGTAGTATACTCCGACTCGTAATTAGCAGTCGCTGCTTATAATTACCGATATGGTAGAATCAGGTTTGACTTGAACTGCATCGCGAGACACCTGCTTCAACGCGTCCCATCATCGCGCCTTTTTCGCTCTACACACTCCAGGTTGCACGGTAGTATAACATCTAACCCTAAATCACCGGAATCAAGGGAAACACACATTCGGACTTACATCCGACGATTCAGCACAAAATGTTGCGATACCGTGGAGAGTCTTGGGATGGTAGAGTCTACGTTGTGCAGTACAGCTATGAGAAAAAAAAAAGGTTCATAGCTCTCTCGAACAATGTGGCGGGACACGCACCCTCCTGACGAGAGCGAGATGTATGCAGCATACGCCCTACACCATCGTCACAACCCCTCCATTTAATGCCGAAGTTGAAAGCACGGAACTGCGAGATGGAACAAAAGTTAAGAGATGAAAGACATGGATGCGAAGTTATCGGGACGTACGCTATCGATGGTAGAATCCCGTAGAGAGCAAACGTGATTCCGAACACCTACCAATAATACCATTGGTTGACATGCGGCCAAATGCATCAGTATTCTACCCTCCTCGAAGGGTCTGGATTCTCGCTCAGGCTTAAGCTTGTGTTTATACCCCAATAGAACTTCATCCGAATCGGATGATCATAAGGTTATACGAGCGGACGTCATACGAAAGAACCAGTGAGTGACGGCGCAGTTCCAATAACTTCTGCCATAAGTATAACCTGGGAATCGTAATAGCGCTCGAAGGACATTCCCGATGGAGTGGGATGAGCCCACTCCAGGCGAGGCAAAGGCCTGCGGTAGAGGCGAGATAGCGGCGGCAAAGGACCTTGTACTACGAGTCCGTTCGGAATGCTAGTCGAAAAAAGCACCGTATGGACCCTTGTCGTAGCGGCGCACTTGCGCTTGGCGAGTCCCAGACGTGGCCGACTCCAGGGACCCATTCAAGTTTATTATTTGATAGACGATCGCCGAGAGAAAAGAAAATAATAACACTTCACATTCGCTGGTGGACATTGCTTCCATTGTGGATGTCGGAGTCAGAGAAACACTATCAATCTGCTTTTCCTATAGGGTCTTGAGCCCTGAGACGGTCTGGTCACCATTAGGGAACGGCCAGATTAGACTCCAACTTGAAACAGCATACACTCCGAATCCGGAACCGGTTGTCGGAACTAGATTCGTACGCTTCTTCCACGTCCTTCCTCGCCGTGACTAGTACTGCTTCAACTCTACCTTCCACAGTTGCTTCGACAATACGGTCACGCTTGAAATCCAGATATGCAGGCAAATCTGACTGGCGATTCCAAAAGCATCCGAGAGAAATTTGGCCGCTTCAGGATCCTTATCATTGGGCGGGCGAACTCTGGCAAGACGACCATTCTCCGCGCGATCTGTCACACTACCGAAAACCCGGAGGTCTATGATGGAAAAGGTGACAAGGTGCATACCTGGTTTGATGGATATGGATGACTGGTTTACCAACTTGAAACCGTGCGACTACTAGATCGATCTAACCCAGGTCGAGGGATCCGAGGAGGTAGGTATTGCTGCATGCTGGACTCGGACATGATACGCATCTTTACCAATGCACGCTAGCGCGGACTGCACGAGATCGAGAATGAATTGATTTTCCAGAGCAACGACAAATTCGTCTTCCATGACTCGCGGGGCTTCGAAGCTGGCTCCACGGGTGAATTCGAAAGACTGAAGGAGTTCATTACTAATCGTGCAAACACAACATATCTCAAGAAACGGATTCATGCCATCTGGTAACAGCTTGATCGGTGCGGGATGTAGTTATTGACTAGCCGTTACTCTATCTAGGTATTGTATCCCGTTGGATAAATTGGATCGGGCAATCCAACGCTCTGAGGAAATGTTTTTTGATGAATGTGATACAAAAAACAGTGAGTTCATTTACGGCAAGGTTTTGTCGAGCTCACAATATTTCCAGTACCTGTTATTGTGCTGTTCACTAAGTTTGATGCATTACTGGCTGTAGCCATTCGCAAACTATCCAAGGATAATCAAAAGCTGCCACGAGAGGAGAAGATAGCAAAGGCACAAGAGCTCATGGATGGACTTTTTGACAGTGCTAATATATGGGGTCGTCTCTCTCAACGGAACTATGCACCCAAATATTCTGTTCGAATTGGAGGTATTATTCTGTTTTCTTATAAATAATTCAAGTTTAGCTCATGGAATTTATATGGATAAAAGGGATGCATAATAATTCAGATGTGGGATGCAACATTCTGCTGCAACACACAGCAGGAGCTCTAAATGAGGGGGCTTTGCAAATGCTATTTGTCACTGCCCAAGAAACAAATCTAGCACTGTGTATTAAATATGCACTTCAAGAGTAAGTACTGACAGCTGAATATTCTGCAAAGGTTAATGCTATGCAATTAAAAAGAGTTGTATCTGAAATAGACAAGCTGAATCAATCTGCAATTCCTACACACAGCATGGACATAATCAAGCCTGAAATGCTAGCAAGATGGTTTCCACACTTTTGGGTGAGATGCCTTTCACATGAATCAGCTCCTACATAAAAATTCAATAGATTCTAATAATTGTATCATGCCACTGATTGTATATGTAAGTGTTATCCATGCACAAGTGTAAAAAATGATTTGATGTATACAACTTCATTCTACTCTGGAAGTGACAGGGAGAGACCATTACATCCAAGGTGAGATATACCAGAGAGTGATGATGTTAATGATGTCATGATGTCTATCCATTCTCCATTCTGCCCTGTAAATGACAGAGAGTGAGTTGTGCATTGTAGAATATGTCAAAGAGTGGTGACTCAGATGCTGATGTATGTCCATTCATTCTCCATTCTGCTCTGAAAATAACAGAAAGTGAGTTGTGTATTGTGGAATGTGCCAAAGAGTAGTAATACTAATGATACTGAATCCACTCATTCTCCATTCTGCTGTTGAAATGACAGGATGTGAGTTGTGGAATGTGCTAGAGAGTGGTGATATTGATCATGCTGTATCCATCCACTCTCCATTCTGCTATGCTAATGACAGAATGTGAGTTAAGATTATGCCAGAGAGTGGTAATGCTAATGATGTCATGTCCATTCATTCTCCATTCTGCTTGAAAAATGACAGGATGTGAGTTGTACATTGTGGAATGTGCCAGAGAGTAGTGATGCTGATGATGCCATGTCCACTCATTCTCCATGATGCTCTGACAATGACAGGAAGTAAGTCATGTATTGTGAAATATACAAGAGAATGCTGATGCTGATAATGCTGTATTCATTCATTCTCCATTCTGCTATGGAAATGATAGGATGTAAGTTGTACACTGGCATTGTGGAATGTGCCAGAGAGTGATGATGCTGATGATGTGGCATGGCATTGTCTGTTCATTCTCTATTGTGCTCTGGAAATATGTAACAGCAAGTGAGTTGTGCATTGTGGAATGTGCCAGAGTGTGGTGATACTGATGGTGCCATGTCCATTCTGTTGTGAAAATAACAGGATGTGAGTTGTATATTGTGAGATGTGTCAGAGTGTGATGAAGCTGATGATGCCATGTCCATTACCATTCTGCTCTGGAAATGACAGTGGGTGAGTTGTAAATTGTGGAATATGCTAGAGTGTAGTGATACTGATGATGCCATGTCTATTCACTTACCATTCTGCTATGTAAATGACAGGATGTGAGCTGTACATTGTAGAATGTGCCAGAGTATAGTAGTGCTGATGATGCCATATCCATTAATACTCCATTCTACTCTGAAAATGACAGTGGGTGAGTTGTACATTGTGGAATGTACCAAAGTGTGGTGATGCTAATGATGCCATGTCTATTCATCTTCCATTCTGCTCTGGAAACAACAGTGGGTGAGTTGTGCATCATGGAATATACAAGAGAGTAGTGATGCTGATGTTGCCATGTCTATTTATTTGCCATTCTGTCATGTAAATGATAGTGGGTAAGTTATGCATTGTAGAATGTGCTAAAGTATGGTAATGCTAATGAAACCATGTCCATTCATTCTCTATTGCACTAAAATAACAGGAAGTGAGTTCAGATGTGCTGTGAAATGTGCCAGAGTATAGTGATGCTGATGATACTATCCATTTATTTACCATTGTGCTGGGAAAACGACAGTGGGTGAGTTATGCATTGTGAAATGAGCTAGAGTGTGATAATGATGATGCCATGTTCACCCCATTTACCATTCCATTGTGGAAACAACAGGATGTGAGTTGTGCATTGTGAAATATTCTAGAGAGCAATGATGCTAATGATGCCATGTTCAATCATTTACTATTTTTCTGTGGAAATGACAGAGAGTGGGTTGTGCATTATGGATTGTGTGAGAGATGTAGTACTGATGATGCCATGTCTATTCATTCTCTATTCTGCTCTGGAAATGACAGTGGGTGAGTTGTGCATCATGGAATGTGCCAGTGTATGTTTAATATTGATAATATATTCATTCTCCATTGTTATGCTTTGGAAATGACAGAGAGTAAGTTGTGCATTGTGGAATATACCAGAGTGATGATGCTAATGATGCCATGTCCATTTGTTTACCATTCTACCGTAAAAATGATAGTGGGTCAGTTGTGCATTGTAAAATGTGCTAGAGAGTGGTGATGCTGATGATGCCATATACATTCATTCTCCCTTATGCTCTGGAAATCACAGGAAGTAAGTAGTGCATGGTGAAATGTGCTAGAGAGTGGTGATGCTGATTATGCTATGTCCATCCATTCTCTATTCTGCTCTGGAAACGACAGGATGTGAGTTTTATATTGTGCATTCTGGATAAGTGCCAGAAAATAGTGACATATTTCCATCTATTCTTCAATATTCTCTGTTGTTGATAGTTTGTGAGTTTTTCAGCATAAAATAATTTAAGCAATAGTATTTCTGATGATATCACATTTTATATATATTTTCAAATATTAGAATGTGAGTCATGGATCATCTGTTATTTTTTTCACATGAAATATAACATGATTTTTTTTTTCTTCTTATATTCAACTTGTATTCTGATTTGTCTAGCTGGTGAGCCTGCTATCACTATCTACTAATACAATCATATTATTCATAACATTTATTACAGACTGTGAGCTTGCTATAATTATACATCAATATAATCATATTATTTAGTTTGTATCTCATTTATTAAAGACTGTAAGTTATTTGTTACCAGAAGAGTTATAATCACATTCTAACTTTTCATTTTCTCATAATTGCAGGAGGTATGTTTCTGTATATGATAAAGTATCATTATGCTAATGACAAATATTTTGGATTCCTCATAGATGGTATGCATTACATTCTTTATTTACTCAATTTAATTTGTGATTGTTAGATCAACAACAATCAAATAGTATGTGAATTAATTGTATTGTCCTTTTGTTATAACATTTTATTATTCAGTCCAATCTTAATGCCAGCCAATCTTCCTTTTTGAAGCCTAACAGTATTGTGAATTCTTTTCTAATTTCATTTTATATTAAATATTAAAATAACATGGAAAATCATAGATGAATCTGAGAACATGGAAGCAAATTCTTCTGACTACTACTGGTATATTATTTTTTCTCTATTCTACACTTTGAAACAAATGATAATACAATATCTATTATTTTATTGCTTTGTAGATTCACTGCTCATTATGGAACATTCTTTCTATCTCTTTCATAAAAATGATTCTCAACCACTTGTATCTGCTGCTCAACAGTACAAGAAATCAAACATATCCAAGAAGGTGAAATCAGATATGAAAAGGGTTTTTGATCAGTATAGCAAAGTATCCAAAGAAGAAAAGATACAGATGATTTTAGATGTCATTCTTCAGAATCGGATAAGTATGTTAAATATATCTTTTTTTTTCATTTAATAACATTTTATTCTTAGCAGTTTAAAAAGCTTCCTTTCTGGTATGGAATTTAGAATATCAAGTCATATTGAAAAAGAAAGCAGTTGATTAGAGAGCAGAGACATATAGTTGAAGCAGCCAAAAAGCTATAAAAATGTACCCACTGGCAGTCATGTTACAACAATGCACCTTGGTTTATGAATGAATTTTTATACAGAGGATCAAAATTTGCCTTGAGTATGCATGAATAGTCCACATTACATTTCAATTACATATTCAGAAGAAGCATGAACAGCAGAATATATATATGAACTGGAAACCAGCATAGGCTTGAATAAAGAGGGGGAAAAAAGATAAACAAGTATAAATAATGACTGCATAATGCAATGAAAACAAATATTCACCAAGCCTCGACCTCGACCCTAATGCTGGAACCTCCACGGTCTCCACACCCCATCGTCTTCCGAACACCATCTCGAACCACGATGCCTGCATCCCTCCTGCTTTTGGACTGGTAGCGGCGAGTGACCCAGCTGTAACGGGTGACCGGGGCGCCCGCTCCCCAGCTCCTTCGCAGCCAATAATTGATGCCACCCGCCAGCAGTCGCTCCCGATCCTCGGTGGACTAAACCCCACTTGTCGCAGTCGCACTAACAGGTGACGGTGCCGGACTCTGAACGTAGAGATGCGAGGCTCGTCGTGCTTGTCGTCTGTGTTCTCCTTAATCGAAGCCGCCGTAGAGACGGAAGCATCACCGACGTACACGACCACCAACCCTTGAGCACGCGGAACCACAGGACCCATCTTGGCAGAGTGCACATGTATCTTTGCACATTCGTCCGCCTTTTGCCCCCTTTGCGCCCCTTTACGCGTTTCTTCCAGTGCACCGGCCACTCGATCTCGCTTTGTCGACACTGCTTCGCCAATCGTTTCTCCTCTTGTTGTTTTTGCGCCGCCTTGGCGCATATTGTTCTGTACACTGAGATCAAGCCACTACGCACACCGCCATCAACCAAGAAGTACTCACCCCCCCCTTGGCTCTCGCCCACTCCTCCTCCTCCCGCTTCCTCCCCTCTGCCTTATTCTCCATATATGCAACCCTCCCCATCCTCCCCATCTTCTTCTCCGGCACCGTCTATTGTCTCCCATACTTCTTCTTGCGCATAGCCAACAACGTCGTCCCCTGGTGCACCCTATATTCGTCCGCCATTGCCTGGTTGTGCGCCTCCAACCTGCTCTCTACTTGTGCTTTATGCAGACCATCAAAGTTCTCGCAGTCCACAGCTTGTTATTTGGCATGACCTTGTGTGAGCAGCGGGCGCTCTTCTTTGCAGTACGTCGATCCGCAAATGCTCGTGTGTTATTTTCCACCTTTTCCAGCTGTTCGATTTGGAGAGGCATCAGTCTTTCCTGCCTCAAGTCCTCCATATCCTAGACCAGGTATCGGCAACAGAGGGAATGGGAATGACAAACGACCAGAACGCACCACGATTGACACCTTGAGCCAGCCGGGCTTCATCAAGTCCTGAGCGAGCTTCTTGGCCTCTTCCGTCCTGGTCGACCCTGTTTCCCTTTTGGCTTTTTTTTCCTTTTGCTTCTCGATCAGCTTCTTCCCATATGATCTCTGCGCGGCAGGACACCACCTCTTTTCCTTTACCTGCGCTCAACTCCGAGAGGAGCTCTCTGCGGGGGGAGACGAGCGCTTTACGCAGAGAGAGGGTGTGGCGTTCGGTGGACCGGGCAGACTGGCGGCAGTAAGTTCATTGGGGAGAACATCAGCTTTGGATTGATTAGGCGCGGTGTAAGTTGCTCTAGCGGGTAAGCACGAGCTCGGCTGAGAACAGCTGGACGGTGGTAGTGTCATAGCGAGGGCCTGCTCAGACCGGAGATGGCGGGCTTGTCAGAGCAGGCAAAGGGCTCGTCGATAAAGAAGATGGTCTCTGTGGCGTGGTCTACGAGGACGCGGAGGTCGCCGCGTCGTACGATAGGCTTCGACTTGTTCAGGGCCAAAGTCGTCGAGGGGCTTGACGAGGTCGAGGAGGGTGCTCATTTGAGGGAGCTTGGAGATCTAGAAGAGGAGGCGGAAGAGGAGGAAACGGTAGCCTGTATAAGGGGAGTCCCTGGCGCAAAGTGAAGGGAGGACGGGCTCTGTGGGCGCAGAGGGCGAGGGATCGAATCCTCAAGAAGGTCATAGTTGATCTTGACCGGTGCTGGGGAGGTGGAAGAGGTCTCTCGAAAGTTAGAGAAGATGAGTGAGTAAGTGTTGGTGGAGAGACGCAGACTTACCGTATCTTTGAGGAGAGCGGCGCGGGTTAGACGCCTTGGGTCCAAGGAGGGCGGCAAGCTAGGTGCTCCTGGAGCGGGTGTCGTCTTCTTCTTCGGTATGCTTCCCAACTGGGACTGCGAGTGCGCTGACGAGGACCTTGGCTGCGTGAGATGGGACCTTTCGTTGTCGGATCTGCCATCAATGGAGGTGAGGACGGCATAATATCGACCCCAGGCTGCGGCATAGTAGAGGGAGTTGGCGCTAGTGAGGAATACCTTGGTGAGCTCATAGCTGGACTGGGCGTCTTTGTGGCCACGACGAGGGCATCCTCGACGGAGCGGAATATCTTTTACCGGAGCTCGAGTTCGACGGAGGTGTTGAGTTAAGCAAAGCGGGTGTCGAGGTGGTCGGACATGTTGATGGCATGGACTTGGTGTGCATACTTGGTGACGTTGGAGAGGTGAAGACGTGTCTCGCATGCATAGGCGCGGATATGCTGGGCGTGGTGTCGATGGTGTCTTCTCCAGAGGCGGGTTGCCGACATCTCATGAGTCGCAAAGCGTGTGAGAGCAGCCCCGTCAAGCGCCACCACCATCACCGAAAAATTGACAACAAACGGTTCACAATCGCAAAAGTCGAAGCCTAGTGCGTAGATAAAGAATAAAGCTTGTTTGACGAAGTAGTGGTGCCGCGTGCATAGCTGACACAGGACGACGAAAGGGTCTTGTTCACAGTTCGCCCGGGCCAGGCTTGCCAGACCGAAGTAACAAGTCGGTCCAGAGTCCAGACGTGGAACACATCATCTTCAACTCTGTCTACGCGGAGCAAATCCTCGTCGACAAGGATTGCGAGGAGAACAACTGGATGTTTTACCTCTTGTGAGATCGACTTACGCTGTTTCCGCGAGTATCTACTCAACCGCCGTTTGCACTGTAGGACGGACTCGGAGATACAACTTTTACGGGCGAGAGCGAAATAACAGCCTTTTTCGTCGTTATGAAGTATTTGATTCATAATCTAAGGGGTGTCGATGGCCCTGGGCCTGCGCAAGGAATGCCGTGGCCCGCAACTTGACCATACTCGGCCAGCAGGAATGTGGCTGCCATGCACCTGTATATAACCTCTCCGAGTCGACGTAACTCGACATCAGGCTCCTCCCGTCCCGATACCTGCGTGTAGCTAGGAAACACTGAATGGCACAAGAGGCCAGACAGCAGGCGGCTATCTGTCAGTGGATGGCTTCCACGATCGATTCATCCATTGGTGGCGCTCTGCTCCTCCACCCGCCCACTCAGCCCAACTGGGTGCTCTCCAGTGCTAAAGGGCAGAAAAATGATCGCAGCACGATATTTGATGATCCCGGGCAATAAACAAAGTCGTATCGGCCACCGCGAAGATGGATTTGGAAAGGGGGTACTGTCATACTCGGACTTTACCCCCTGGCGAGAGTGTATCGTGCCTCTTCCTCGGACGTAGAAATTTAACGAAGGACGAGCGTGTCCTGCCAACCCATTCCAATCGACGAATCATATCAGAACTTCTTCATCCAAACGAATCCAACTTGAACCCCCATCGGATGCAACTCACGCTATCCTCCGAATCCGTGCGCAACACAGTCTTCACCCATGAAAGCGGTCAAGTGCTATACAAAACGACTCATCCGCTCCAAGTCGGCATGGGGACGACGATGTTGTACAAGATCAGGCCAAACGACGACCCCATGGACATGCGCGACCAGTTCGACGCAATCGGCCAAATCGAGTGGCACATGATTGGATCGTCGATGTTTCGTTTGAACGGAAGAAACATGCAATCCAACGATTTCCTTCCCTCTCATGGCATAATGAGACGGTTCGTCGTGTCATCTATTTATGCTTTGGGACCCATCGTTCTATATAGGAAGCGCACGTTTACCGGGCCGGACGGATGTTCATACAGGTGGGACATGCTCTTTGACGGAATAGTAGTACGTGCGCCGACTCAGTCAGCTTTATTGATACCGAATCATTTCTTGATCTAGTTATCACGGGACGACGGAATCCGAACTGGGGTCGCTCGATACCACAGGGGTTCGCTGATAGTTGGTCCGCAGCGAAAGCCTCGACTAGTAATCGATTCAGACGTGGAGCACATACTCGACCTCGTTGTACTCACATTCGTGTACGTGGAAAAAATTCGTATGGCCAAGGATAGGGAGAGTAGGGGGGTGTGAACTACCTTGTGAGCTGACACCTTGGGTCTCTACTCGCTGCTGATGGTATTCTGCGACACACAGCCTGATGTTTTGTCGTTTTATCGTAGGTGCATACACCTTGTATGAGCAAGAATGGGACGATATGTATGGAACTTCCATCGTTGTTGTGATGCAGTAATCTGAACTCGATGAGCGGTATGTCTCGTGTGGTGGTGAAAATGCAAGTTATAGATGTTCATGGGGAATTCCCGAGCAAGGAATGCTTGGCCCTGCATCGAGTCCACCGGTATCGAGGATAGCCCAGACCCATATCATTGTATCTCCCATCATTGGCTGACACCGATGCAGTCTCTCCAACTCGGCCTTCCGGCGGCCCACGGAATCGGAGAGGCACAAGGAATGATTAGCACTGAAGGATGCACCATTCCATTGATCTGCGAAAGAGTCGATGACTCGCCCATCATGATTGCCTGATTCAGTGAAAGAAGAATTCACCGACCACGAGCCTAGCGCTTCGCCCATCATCACCCCTGCTGCGGCCATTCCCAGGACCGTAATGGAAGGTACGGACGGGAGGCTGTTCCGACACCGAATATGGCAAAATGCAATAAGAAGAACCAAGTGAAGCGCTCATTACGGTTATCACCGTGTCTTCTCCTGAATCACCCAGTAAAAACCCGGTCGGTGAGTGGATGGAGCGCGCGTTTTGCTGTAAGCTTTTCACGTACGTAGCACAGCCGTGATTAAACCTAGACCTGGCGCTTGATACAGGATATGCTTGCGCGGCGGTGCGTAGGTTGCATGCCCCCGGTAATATAACGGTCACCATCACGCATGTGGTGGATGCATTGTCCATCTCCCCTTTTCCTTGCTTTTGTGACTTAGTGCCGCCCCGTTTCAAGAAGGCAGCAGGCTTGGAAGACTTGTGCTGGAACTCTGCAGCTCGTGGAATCCGGTCTTTGGAGGAGTCCTCAACGTGAGCTTCCCCCTGTGACCCTAAATCCTTCTTTGACAGCTAGCTAAAGGCCGCAACAGGACACACATGGCGCCGACATGCCCTTCGGAGAACACTGAAGCCATCGATCAAAGTGAATTCTGGAGTTCCGGAGATTTGAACTGGGACAAACATAGGATTGGATGGGCCATCGCTGGGGGGTGCGCTGTGCTCGTAAGTCTTGCTCCACGCTTCATTTGAGGCAGTTTGGAAATATCTCTCTCAGACGATTGTCATAACTCTTGTTGCGGTTTGGAAGCATTGCCGGTGAGTTTGGGATGATTTACTGAGTCTACTATAAGACAGATTTCTCTCCAGCAACTATAACAAGCCTAATGAGCAGCGACAAGTGTGAGTGTCGAATTCTTGCTTATGATTCGATTGGAATGGCTGATATCCTTTATGCTAGACTACGTATCATCTACATGCCACCAGTTTACGCCATCATTTCCTTCTTCTCGTATCGGTACTTCCGTCGTTACACCTACTATGACCTCACGGAATCAGGTGAGGTTATGCGGCTATGCTGCATCAGATGAACATACTTACTATGGCGATTTCGCAGTGTACCAAGTAAGTTTCATTATTCAAGCAAAGTTTATTATTCAAAGTGCTGTAGTCAGTCGCAATGAGTGCTTTCTTGTTAGTATCCAAAGTTCTACTACATCTCCGTGATTCACCCTGCTTTTCCCAGGTTGCTCTTGGTCGAATACGTAGCAGGTTCCGCAACCGGGCACAGCATCGAGAAAGCCATCGAACGCAAAGACAAAAGAAGACTACCGATACCCGTAATTTCATTCTAGTTCGTTGCTTTGTTCAATCATCTCTGACTGATCACCACAGTTTTGTTGTTGGAGATATCGTCCCACGAAGGTGAACCTAAGCTTTGGCGCTCACGCTCAAAATACTTATGTTGTTCCCTGTTCCCTAGCCTTATTTCATGCACTCTGTCAAGGTGCGGCCTTGTCGCTTTGACTGATAATTCTTATCTTGGCTCTCTGTAGTGGTCTGTCTTGCAATACGTGATCATCCAGCCAGGTGATTGATAATTTGGCTCATTTCTAGTAGTGGGAGTGCTGAACATTAACAAAGCGATAACTATTGCGGGCATGATCTGTGAATCATACAATGTCCTCTGTGCATCGGACCCATACAGCATTTACTATGCCGATGTCTACCTGCAGGTTATCGGCATCATCAGCTCACTGTATGTTGTCATTATTTCCGAGAATACTTGTTAGCTCAAAGTTAGCTCAGCATCGCTACATATGGGCTGCTGTTATTTCATGGTCTCACCGAAGAGGAACTTGTAGGACGCCGAGCTTGGGCGAAATCCTTAACCATCGACCTCATCACTGTGTTTATATTTATTCAGTCCTTCGTAGTGAGTAATCTTTACGGCGACAGGCGTCTCGTGTAATTAACATGGAGCAGATTGGTGCGCTCGAGGGGCGTGTCATTAAGGGTGAGTCGCTCAAGAGGTCTGTGTCGTTTTCAGAGATTTACCTTGGTCTTTCCTTCAGCTACGCAATACTGGACAGAAACCAATGTCGCAGATGGTTTGAATGCTCTGGTCATTTGCATAGAGGTAGGGTTGTCGTTACCGTCTAACTATGCAGCGTAAACTCACGATTTCAAGATGGTCCCTTTTTCTCTCATGGCGCTGTGGGCCTATACTTGGAAAGAATACGTAGTCGAAGGAGCACCCAAGACCAGCATATGGCGCCCGTTGTGGGATAGGTGTGTCATGTTTTGCTTCGACTCATGGTGCGACACTGACCAGATTATGCAGCATCAACTACAGTATGAAAGTATTTCCTTCATGTCTTCGGCTTCTGACATTTTTCCCAGTGGATTTCGCCATTGAAATTTATCAAACTCTCAAGTTCTACTATGATCGTGTTCGCGGAAAGCCCTACGCCCGTTCCACCGCTCGATTGGAAGGTCGTTGGATCAATGACTTCCAGACCATGGGTTTCGATCAAGCATTTGGTATAGAGCATGCGTCCGGGTCGACGCTTTCATCCGAGTCCAGTGAAGGGATCCAGCTTCCACCCGCTGACTCTCAGAAAGCTGATTGTAGTGTAAAAGTCGAATCCAAGTGACCTTTTTTTTTTTTCATGCGACCCGTTGGTCGGATAGTCTACTGCACGCTGTCGAGTCATCAACTTTCTCTGGGTTTCCTTTCTGTTTTTTGTATGTCCCTGTTATACTACTAGTTATCATATTATGGGGATCTCGCGTTCAGTGTCACTCACTGCGTAATAATTAACCATCGGAGCTGGCAGTGGATGCGCGTTGTATGAGCTAGCGCCTAGCACTACAATGCTGGAATTTTTGAATACGGACGCTGATCCAAGCTTATAAATAGCTGTCAGAAATAAAAGCGACCACTGCCAGTGGCACACGCATCATGTGCCATTACATAATCAAGGATCGACCCCTAACTGCAACAAAATATAATGTGAATTCCACTGCCAGGTCAGTTGGAATTCGGAACACTATGAAACCATATAACAGGCCCACGGGCTCGTTCCGCCCATCCCTCTTCATCCTCATCATGTCCATTGATGCTACTAGGGGCTCAGAAACCCCTCCACCCCAAGATACCAGTGGTTAGTACTAGACTACTAGTAGTATATATATATCAAGCACAGAACGTATCACTGATACTGACATTACACTTAGCAGCAACACCAATCGACGGTAACGCCGAGCAAGCCCAAACCAATCGTGACAGAGTCCTTGAATGGGTAAGCCTAAGTTTTAATTATCTTCAAGTTAATGAGCTGCTAGTAGCTAACCACTACATACGGAACATAGACAGGGACATTAAGCAGTGCCAACCAAATGCAACATGATAGGGTTGAGAGGGTTGAGAGGTTGGTTGAGAGAGTTGAACGGCGAGTCGATGAAATGTCGTCACAGCTTTGCGCCGCACCTGCAGATAATGGTATGGCACGAGCTCAAGAAGCCACTGCCCAGGCAAATCAAGCCACCGCCCAGGCAAATCAAGTCGCTGCCCAGGCAAATCAAGCCGCTGCCCAGGCAAATCAAGCCGCTGCCCAGGTAAATCAAGCCGCTGCCCAGGCAACCGCCCAAGCAAATCAAGCCGCTGCCCAGGCAAATCAAGCCGCTGCCCAGGTAAATCAAGCCGCTGCCCAGGCAACCGCCCAAGCAAATCAAGCCGCTGCCCAGGCAACCGCCCAAGCAAATCAAACCACCGCTCAAGCAAATCAAGCTGCTGCCCAAGCAAATCAAGCCGTTGCCCAAGCAAGTCAAGACACGGCACAAACTCAACAAACAACCGCACTCGCCCTCCACACGACCGCCGACACACTTGAAGATGTGGCGCGTATGCTGGGGCAGCTCGTGCGTCCTAACACACCTGGGTTGTTCGCGCGCACTTGGGCATCAGTGCAGAGAGTATTTACATACTTTGGACTCTTATAATTATAATATTGTAAAGTTTGTACTATAGATGATTGATAGAGAAGTACCGCGCCATAGAAGCGAAGTCTCGTTTTCGAACCTTTGTAGTGGGAAGAAATATATCGTTTGAAGAGCGAAGCAGCCCCCACTTACACTTGTCAGGAGACAGCTGGGTGATCAGAATATTTTTTCAAGCGTTTCTCGAACAACTCGACAGCGGCTTCCTCCGAGTTTAATACGATGGCCTGGCACAAGATATTACCGATTCGTATGAAAAACACTGCCTGTTTCGACGATCACAGTCGACGTTGTTTTCGAGTCCGCTGTCGCTTCTGAAACGGCTTGTGGTCATCGATCATCGGTCAAGCTCAAGTTGGGAGGGGGATGGGAGGGTGGTCTGGAAGGGCTCCGCGATTTGTCCGCATCTATGGAAGTACTATAGACAAATCTTCAGTGTGTGGGGGCTTCTCGACAGGGTGTAGAATAATGACAATCCTTGGAAGCATCGTTGAGATCTGGACCTGGGTCTTACATACGCCCGCTGAGTACCACATGTAATATGGATGTGTGATCCAGAAGCAACATCCGCCAGCCGTGTGCAGCCCCGTAGGGCCACCCGCAGCGCGCCTCCTGGTATGTGTAATAATTTAAAGAGTGAGTATGTGTACGAAACCCCCCAATATTGGATTGGAATGTCCTCCCTCGGACGTTGAGCGAAAACTCCTCAGAGTAGCGCAACGTTCACAACTTGGCCGAACGCGTCCGCAGCTGGACGTCGTACTCATCCACCAACGTCCGTCTCAACACCTTTCCCGTTGGCGATTTTGGAATCTGCTCGCAAGTCGTTCACGTCAGCTGCTCACACTCGCAACCTAAACTAGAGACAAAAACGAAACGAACCTGACCAACCACGCCAATCCCACCCCTCAACCACTTGTACCGACTGAGCGTCTCCCGAATCCACCCATCCAACCGCGCCATGACCTCGTCCGCCCCGAGTGCCTTGCCCCGCGCCGACAACACCACCCACGCCCGCGGAACGCGTTCGTCCGCCGTCCGCCCGCCGCTCACGCCGGCAACTGTCACGTCGACGATGAGCCCGTCCGGATGTTGGAGGAGCGTCTGCTCGATCTCTATCGGAGATACTTGCATGCCCGAGATCTTGAGTGTGTCCTGTTTTGAGAGAGACAGAGGGAGATCAGATCGGTTGTCCCAGCACGGACGGGAGATTCGCGAATCTTACCTTGACTCGATCTTCAAAGCTAGTAACGTGAGACGTCAGTCCAACGTGATGACCTCAGCGACAAGTAGACGCACTAGACGACACCATCCGCATCTATACGCATCCGATCACCCGTACGGAGCCACCCATCTCTGAACGTTTCGTCCGTCGCCTTCTGATTTTTCCAGTAACCTAGCGCGACACTGTCAGATCGGACGTGGAGTTCTCCCGGTTCGTTCACGTCCGCCAGTTCACCGTCTTCGCGCACGACGCGGGCTTCGACGCCAGGCATCAGCATCCCGACCGAATCAGGCACGTCCTTGGCACGCCCATCGAGAGAACCGGGAACAGGCTTTCGCGTGACACTGGCCGCCTAGGGAGATGGTGAATCACTCGGCAAGAACGAGGGTGAAAAACAAGTGAATATCCGTACACATTCCGACATTCCATACCCTGAACGATACAAAGTGATTGTCAGCATCAGGCATGGAGAGGCAGCGTCACGCCTTCACTCACCTTCAGCCACCCGTTCCACCGTAGGGAAACGTGCGCACAGTTTCTCAGCAAGCGAAACAGGAAGATGGGCGGCTGCGGACATTACGGCTTGGACAGTGCTGAAATCAGCAGTCGGAAACTTGGGATGATGTACGATTTGGTGGACCAGAGATGGGACAAGATGTATGATTGTGACACGGTACCTTGAACAATGAAAATGCCACGTCACCATGAGGATCCGAACGTTTAAAGAGCGGAACTCACCTAGGGATGCTTTCAAAATACACTTCGGCATTCCATTTCGGCAGGATGACGAACGTTGTCGGGGAAAAGAAGCACTGGAATGTGGTGACGTGGATACCGTAGGCGTGGTGTATTGGTAGGACGCAGAAAACGACGTTCAAACCATCCGAGCCATTCCCCGTGGGAAGCTTTTATAGGACTCTCATTGAGCAAGCCAGCGTGTTGGACGAGGGGGAAATACGTACGCCTTTAATTTTCAAATGCTCTGCTGCCACGGCGAAGACTTGACAGATGGAATCGATAAGATTTCCATGCGAGATCATAATGGCTGACAGACCGACGCATGATCAGTGTCCCGGGGGGAGGTACGTGCACGAGGACGACGTACCTTTGGGTAGACCGCTCGTCCCGCTGGAGAATGTTAGATGAGCGAGGGTATCGCGTTCGGCTGGCTGCACCGGTAACCGCGGCATCTTGTTGATTCTTGCCCTCGCGACGAGATCGGCATAGCTCGTATGACCCTGGGCCTCTCCTTCTATAATGTATATACGATCGTTTGGGAGACCAGAAGTGAGCGCCAGATGAAGGAACGTGGGAGTGACAAATAAGCGCGTGGGAGTTGTGAGCTTGAAGGTGTGCTGGAACTCGAAAGGGGTGGAGTAGGAGGAAAACAGGACAAATGGGATGGTCATGACGAGTAGAGAGTGGAGGAGGGCTATGCAATCCTAGGAGAAGAGGTCAACTGGGTGCCGTCATGTGCCCACGAAGGAAAAATCACCATGCTGTTCTCGCAGAGCACACCGACGAGCTCGTTGTTGGCTGCACTCATTCCGAGCCCACCGAGCTCAATATCGGTGGCCATGGCCGTGGCTCCATCACGAACGATCTCTATGAACTCGCGGAAAGAGCGAGTAGCACCTGTGATGGCGTTGATATGCAGAGGGTAGTCCGGCCACGCAGCCTGCTCGGGACGAGCGAACAGGATATTGTGCACGTTTTGTGGGGGTAACTTGGGCAGAGGGGGGTAGAGGGACTTGTAATGCATGAGGGTTGAAGGAACCGTCGGAGACGTTCAAGGCTGTAAGTTGTTTGGGAACTGCCATCTGCCAGTGGCGGCGATTCTGCGCTATCTCCGTTTGCATTTGAGGTCGAGGCGAAGTACTCATCCAGCCCTAGTAGCACTGTAAGAACGAAGAATAATAATCGACAAAGCACAAACACCATAAACTTAGTGCAGGGACGTTGAAGTTGGAACACGACGGCGATGCAGCCCACCGCAAAAGCAGTTACGCCGATCCATCCACAGTCTTGGATTCCAGACGCGCTCACGTACACAAAATGTTGAAGGCATGCTATCCTTTTCCATGACCCTGGATGCCATTATACTCGCATTCGTAGATACAGAGAGATGAGTCGGACGTGATGGAGTAAGTCTCACTAGTACACGATGGCTGACCATATCCTTTAGCCCTCCCAGATGTCGATCTGGCCTGGCAGACTGGATCACACTTTCTGAAACGCCTCCTCGCCAG
This sequence comes from Leccinellum rugosiceps, assembly GCA_038089755.1. Classification (NCBI taxonomy): domain Eukaryota; kingdom Fungi; phylum Basidiomycota; class Agaricomycetes; order Boletales; family Boletaceae; genus Leccinellum; species Leccinellum rugosiceps. Next base: position 52,071 of record JBBPLL010000034.1, on the reverse strand, counting down.
GCTGACGCTAGTCAGCCTCCGCATCCTCCTCAGGTCCTGCTCTCCTTCTCTCCTTTCCTAGGCCCCCTCGCCCATCCCCCCTCCCCTCAACCAATGCGGGTGCTCCCCGATCCGCTGACATGCAGTACGGGAGGCTTCCTTGCCTCCACGAACGTCCCCAAGGCTCTCATCCGCTCCGATATCTGGTTCCCCGACGGGAACATCGTCCTCGTCGCAGGATCTGCCGCATTCAAAGTACACCGCGGCCAGCTCGAACGGCATTCGGAGGTCTTCAAGGATGTCTTTCTCGTCGGACGAGCCGGCATCGAACACTCGAGGCAAGCTGCATCTTCGTGCGACACCGAGGAGCAAACGCCGGTGAACGAGGAGGGCAACAAGATGGTCGACGGATGCCCGACGGTGGACATTTATGACTGTCCGTCGGACGTGTATCACCTGTTGGTTGCCCTCTACGACGGACTGTACGTCCCCCCCCCCTCTTCTTTTCCCCCCGTCCGTCTGAACTGACATCCTCAACCTCCTGACAGCTACTTCCCCAGACCGCACGCCCGCGACTTCTCAGCGCTCTCCAGCGTCCTCCGCCTATCCACGAAATACTTTATCGAGCACCTGCGCGTCCAATGCCTCGCGCGCCTCGCACACGACTGGCCCACGACCCTAGCCGACTGGGACAGACGCGAGGCAGCGGCGACGGACGAGAGCAGCAGGTACACCCCGCGCGAGGCCTACGCCCACCCCGTCCTCGCGATCAACCTCGCGCTCGAGCTCGGCGTTCCCGAGGTCCTCCCGAGCGCGTTTTACGACCTCTCGCGATACGGGCCGAGCAGGATACTCGCTGGTGCGCGTACGTTGCCGCCCGTGTTCGCAGCGCCGGATCCGTGCGCCTGGCGCACGAACAACGACGAGGGTGGTGGTCGACGCCAGTGTCTTCCTGTGCCAGCAATGACAACTCGGGACGCAGGGAAGCCACTGGCCCCAACACCGACGCCGTCACCGACGCAGCAGCCGATGGTCCGTCTCTCGCACGACTGTCTGGTGCAGACGCTCCGCGGACGAGAACTCGCACAGCTCTACATCTCGACCTTTCTCGCACGCGCGCTCGAGCACCGTCCATCGGCCGCATGTCTCTATTCGACCAGGGCGGCCGCCCACGCGAATGCAAATGCCGGTGGCGTAGGTGGAGGAACGACGGCGACGACGCTCAACAAGCCCTCTCCCGCGCACTGCACCGAATCCTTCTACTTCATCCACCTCAACGTCCTGCGTAGCGTGAGCGGCATCGCATGTGGGCGGGACGCCGACCCGCTCTACACGCTCGTGCAAGCTGCCGAGATGCTCGAACGCAAGGACTTTTCGGACGGCGTCCGGACGTGCGGGCTCAAGATGTGCGGGGTGTGCAAGCGCGAGTGGAAGGGCGAGGTCGGGCGTGCGAGGGAGGAGGTGTGGGCGTTGATTCCGGTTTGGTTTGGGCTGAGGGACGGGGGTGCGGGCGCGGTGGATGCGGAGACGAAGGGCGTGGTGAGGCGTGGGGTTGACATGACGACTCGGGCGTCAATGGGGGAGATGGTGGCCCAGGAGATTGAAGACGGGGAGGACACGGATGTGGACGTGGAACTTGACATGGATTTGGACGAAGTGGACTAGCTATAGTCAGAGGGTTTGCTTTTTTGTGTGATGCTATCCGTTCCATCTGCGTCCACATGTACATGTGCCTTGTATTTTTTCTTCTTCATGTATATCTGATTGTCTCAGCTGAATCTATACGTTGCTTTCTGAATCATTTTTTCTCAACGGTACAGCGATTCTCTTATATCCAGTGTCGCAACGTCGCACTACACCGGCCGATGACAAACCCCCGCCGTGATGATGTGTCACGCGATACAACCAGCTCATGGTTGTGAATGTACGATGTTGCCCGGATTTGCCGTCGCCAGACAAGGCAGACGGTTACCTAAAACCTAAAACCTGGTGAAGGAATATGTATACATACTACCTGTGGATACAAGAAAGTGTTGAATAGACTCCACGAATATAACGAGGTACGATATCCGAAGAACATAGGAATATGATATCCTTGTACCGATAGGTTCATTCCTCCCCGATCTTCGGTGCTAGATAGTATTTTATGACGCCCTGCCCGAACTTGTACGACACCTGGAGACAAGGTAAATAGATTTCGAACAATAGTGCTCATGTAGACTTACGAGAAGGGGTACTTCATTACTCATCATAAGCTGGACTGTGTTCGAGAGCGATGAGCTCTTGGAGAAATTGACAAGGTACTTCAAGCTAAATGTCAGAGAAACATGCTGGTTCATCTCGATATATACGCCGCCATCTGATGGCACTTCTTCGGACTTTTTGGCTTTTTTCGAGGGCTGATCCTTCTATAGACATGTGGATCAAACGACAAACATTTGAACGCAAGTTATATACCTTGGACGAGGTCTTCTTCCGTTTCTTGCTTTTTGGCTCGTCGTCTTCATCTTCCTCCTGCTCGTCCTCGCCTTCATCCTCTGATTTGGCTTTGAATTCACCACCATCGTCATCATCGCCATTCATTTCGACATCTGCATCCTTATCCTCCTTCTTGACTTTTTCCTTCTTTGTTTTCTTTTTCTTGGGTTTCTCGTCCTCTTCATCCTCGTCCTCGTCTCCCTTGACCTCGTCGTCGTCCTTGCCGTAGTTTTCGTATTTTTCTCTCGCGGCTTCGGTTTGCTTGAGCAACACGCTCCCGTTAGCTGCCTCGCCTTCGCTCGCGAATCGCACGCCTTCTTTGGAGACCTCGATGCGAACGGATTCGCCGAGGAGAGAGAGATCTCGAACTATACGCGAAAATTCTGCCGAGGTCATCGTGACGCGCGCATCGTAGTCGGTATCGGGAATGCCAAGGTTTTCGGAGTCGATGTCCATGAGTTTCATGTCATACTCTGCGATTCTGTCCGAATCTAGAGAGCGGTGGTAAGCGGTGGAGATGACGAGAGGATAGATATATACTCTTTGCTTCGTATACGAGGTTCAAAACATCACCGTCGTCGCTGGCTTTGAGTGTGCAGATATCGTCATCTTTGGCACATTTCATGACTTTGGTGAGGGAGTTGAGGTTTACACCCAGAGGCATAGGGCGATCACATCGGTATTTTTTGAAACCCGCCGACTCGAGCTTTACGGCGACGAGAGCGACATGGGAGTTGTCCATCGCTTGCAGATCCTGATAGAGCAAAACATGAGAAAAGCGGGTGAGTGCTTTGAGGGGGGGGGATACACACGAGTCCCTCCTCGGTACATTGGAAATTGGCATCTGTCACGAGTTCTTTGATGGCTGGATGACGGTGTGGGTCAACATGTGTGTGTACGATGATTGTGTACGCACAATCAAGCAAGCGCTTCAGAAGAGCAGCTTCCTCAAGCTTTGCCTCGAGCATTGTGTGGGTGGAAGAGAAAAGACAAAAACGACGGCGCGTTGAACGAGACGCGTTTTGAAGCGGAGTTTGGTCGCGAGCAGTCACACGTGTGATGTCACGCGTAACGTGACTGAATGTTTTCGGTCGTGAATGGAACTCGGAAGTCTCCGTGTCTTTTGTTGCTCTCGAGGGTGACCGTGGCTGGTTCACGGACGTCGTCGACATGCAACCCGCCGACAGAACGAAACTGCGAATGGAACGACTCAAACAGCTCGAAATAGAACAGCTTCAGTGGGAACAAGACGCCCTCGTCATGCCAGAGGTAAGCCAGTTCGTTGTGGACATCGACCCCCTCTTCTTTACCTCGCACAGGACCTCAACCGCGCGCTCTTTCTCTCCTTCGAGTCCGTGAAGACAGAATTCAGTGACCTCGATGGCTTGTCTTGGTCACGCTGTAGTCCATGGGTGTGTCTCTACGCCGCTTGCACCACACAGATCACCGTGACAGCACTCACAGGCCATCGAAGAGCCCACTCCCAAACTCGCCTGCACAGAGATAGACGACTTTCCTGACCACACACCCGCCCACTCTCCGACTCCTCACCGTCCACCCGAGCCCACCAAGTTTCCACCCCAAGACACCATCCGTGTATCCCGCCTCCCTCAATCCCGGAGCCCCCTCCAACCCGCGAACCAATTCTTCTCGACTCCTTCCCGCAAGGACTCTCCTGCCCATCGCTCGATATCACCGTACTCTCTCCCTCCCGCAAACCTGGCCTTGGCCTGCCATGGTCTGCGACATCCTGCCTATGGACACAGTTGATCTGTCGCCACACAACTAATTTTATTCAGTCGGTGAACTATATCTCGCTCGTAGATCGCGGTTGGACGGTGGTCAACACGTACAGATGTCATCCCGTCCTTCTTGCTTCGTTGGACTAGTCTTAAGCGGTAAATTTGGATTGTTCTTTCATGTATTTTACTCGATCCGGCTGTATTTTGTAACACGCAATGATAAAACATGTCGATGGTGCTGAGCAGAGAAAAAAAAATTGGACCAACATAAGCAAACACGACTCTTTGCTGGATGTTCACAACAACCTACATACGAACAATCATCGACGACAAGCCACTCCCGCATTCGTCCACCTCTCCTGACGCGCTATGGCGCCTCAGACGCTAGGTATGCCCTGTGTCGATCCCGCTTGTCATGTGGCTGGCCATGCTGACCAACTCGATCTGCGTACTATCGCAGTTCCTTCGGAGAACTGGGACGACGACTTCGAGTTCAGTCAAACCAACTCCAACATAAAGAAATCAAACCCAACGAAGAGTCTTCCAGAGCCTCGTCTATCCCTCGCTTCCTCACGCCTCATAGAGGACTGGGACGCGGACAACGGCAGCAGACAACCTTCGCCCAAGGCACCGCCAGCGGGAAGCAGCAGAGCGCGTGGCATGGGCGGTATCAGCAGCAGGCTCGACGACTGGGCTGAGCCTGGCCCGTCCACGCCAACCAAGTCTGGCAGTCCACAAGCACAAACCGAGAACTGGGACGATGATTTCGAAGACAAAGGCGACTCCCCACCAGGCCGACGTCAGAATGCCCTCCGAGCATCCGTCCATGCATTCCAACTCAACAATCACGCTCATCCGCTGCGAACTCGGCACTCGTATCATACACCACCGCGTCCGAAACCCCGCGCCGAACCTGAAAACTGGGACGACGACTTTGACGACCCCATGGACCCAACAAGCTCCATGTCGCCGAACAAGACGGACAATGACAACACCCCAATAACGAAGCGTACACGCCGAGAGGCATACGCAGATTCTTCTGATGAGGACGAGGATTTCGGGCTCTCAGACGACAAGGAAGAGGACAAGACTCTCACTGCACGCTCGCGGACAGCACCCATGCTTCGCCCCGGCTCCGCAAATACCCCGTTGAGCGCGAATTCACCACTTCCCCCAGTACCACCTCTTCCACGTGCTCTCTCTTCATCACCTATCGAGCCTTTTCCCCGCTCGCCTACCGTATCAGTTTTCTCAATACCAACAACTTCAGGGCGAAACTCGATTGGCCACTTCAATTCGACATCGCATCTCGTCCTTTCGGGCGCTTCCTCTCTTGCTATGCATCCTCCCTCTCCACCTGCACTGCGCGAACGACGCCGCCTGCGTAAAAAATCACGACCACCACATATGGACAACAATGTCTTTGAGCTCATAGAAGAACCCTACGATTCATCGCCTCCACCATTACCTCCTTCAACGCCCGACAGAATGAGAGCGACGTCTCCATTGCCGACAGCCCTCTCCTCCCCACTGGAAGCTACCCCAGGGAGTGGTGGATCTAAAACGCCACTTTTGTCACGCATCGGATCTGTCAAGAAATGGAACGTGAGGAGGAAGCGAGCTAGCACAGGTCCCGCAGAGGTGATAATGCAAGATTTTAGCGCGTTGGGCGGAGGCACAATGGATGTGGACGGCACCTCACGACCCCCGAGCTCCCTCGATCAGACACAACCACAGACGCCCTCTAACCGGAATCGCAATTCCAATAACACGGGTGGGATGCGTTCTGGCTGGTTTTTTCGTCCTGGCGGCGCCCATTCTGGGGCCGGGTCTCCGCCGCCGAGACAAGCTGAACTCAAACACGAAAGGAGTTTAGATCAGGCGCGGTTGAGACCCGAAGCTGGGGATGGTGGGAGCGAAGGAGGCACTGGACGGGTACCTACGACACCGAGCAAGAGCAATAGGTTTTCGAGACGGAAGGCGAGCGGTGTGCTCGAGTATACGAGTAGCGGGGACCTTACGGGGGGCGATGGGTCGTCTTCTGCATCGGGCGTGATCGGGCTAGGTAAACCCTCTCTTGGACCAGGCAGACGACCGAGTTCGATGCAGGTGCCCAACGGCGCTTCGCTGCTCGGAAGCGGCAAGTTCGGGTCGATCGGCACCAGACATACATCGTACGGGTCCTCCGTCGGTCGAGCGTCGTCCTCGAGAATGTTCTCGACGCCCACTCCAACGGAAAGTGCAGAGTACCTCCCGCCGGTGCCTGCGCTTCCTCCGCAGCAGGATGGTTCGAGGAGTTTCATGGGGAGTGTGCGCAAGATCAGCCTCGTAGGCGGGAAGAAACACAAGAAGCGGAAGTCTTCGATCGAACTCGCTCAGATACATGCTGCATCGCTCCAGGATGACGTGGGTGACGATGCGGGCCGGGAGCAGGATGTGGATGCGGACACAAGGATGCAGACGCCCCCGAAAGCTGGCACGCCTGATTTGTTGCCCCCGATCGAACTTCATCCACCATCGCCGCCGCGGACGATCGATGGGATGTCGACGGCCAATTCGATACCGCTGCATTTGAGGGACGGGCATGAGCCTGTGATGCCTTCGACCAGCGCTCCCTCTTCCGTTACCATGACTCCTATCGGTCCCTCAATGTCCCCAGGGACGCCAATGAAAACGACGCTTAAATCTCCCTCGTCACCACCACAGTCCGCATCGTTGGGTCGCACCACACAAGTTCCTAGCCCACCCACATTATCCACGTCTGTTCCGCGACGGAACTCGTTGGGAGATCTCAAGATCCCCCCGAGGATCAGTCAGGCGCAGATTGGATTGAAGAGGGACTTGGGGATGGTCCGGGAGTTTGCTTCCAGCGTTGACAGTGAGTTGCTTTGCCGTGTCGAGGGTGAGAATTGATGCTGATCATTTGTGCCTTAGGACTGAAAGAGCTCCAATCGACCTACCAGCGACTGCTCACTGAGGCACAAATGTTCCTCGAGAATACTCCCGCGTCGCGTGCCACATCGCCCAACGTGTTCAACCTCGTCCGCCCGCGTTCTCGGTTGCGCTCCAACACTTCACCGTCCAACCACGCTTCGTCGAGTGCCCCGACCCCAGCTCCAGAGCACAGCCAAATCGCTGCTTCCCTTCACGCTATAACTAATAAATACAAAGTACCATGGGAGTGCGCGGAGTTGCTCATCGAACTCGGCGGAGGGACGCCTGTTCCAGCCTCTCCTCCGCCGTCTGGAGCATCTTCGAGCCTTTCTGCGCCGGTGCAAGCCGAACTCGATCGCCGCAAGAACCGTGAACGGGCTGTGACGCTTTCGGGCGAAGAGTCGAAGCCATCCTCGACTGCGATTACCAGCAACGCGGCGGCGACGTCATCGTCGACTTCCGGCCCTTCCGATCCCTCGTGGCGGTCGTCGACAGGCCGACACGACCTCAGTCAGCGGCAGCTGATACTCCTTCGAGACATGCTCAGCAGTGGCGAGCTTCCTGCCGACGATTCGCTTTTGACGGAGGAGAACGTGAACCGGAATTGGCGATGGGGCGACGGGATGAACAGCACGGTCACGCTCCCTTCCGAAGACTCGGACTCTCGGGGCGTCGAGCTCGATGTGGAGGGCGCGAAGAAGAAGCGGCGTGGACCCAGACTGGGACTGATGGGCTTGAGAGACATGCTGAGGATGCTGAAGCGGAGCCATTCGGAACACGTTGCGTCACCGCCTGCGCCTGCTCTCCCGGCTGCTTCGACTGTGTCGCTGAGTACCGACTCCTCACACTATTCACATCATTATCCGCACGGACAGGTCGGCACGCGTGGTGGTGGGCCTCGTCTGAGGCCGCAGACGAGCGGTGGTCTCGAATCGGTGCGATCAACCAAGGACAAGGACGCACCTGCCAATTCTCCGTACGGAGGAGGGCAGCCGCTGAACCACAAGTCATCCCCTCGACGACCCTCGCTCGCGTCCATCTTCCGACTGGGACAGAAGAGCAATAAGAGCACGTCGTTCTCGTCGCAGGACAGCCGGAGCGATGTGCGGAGCGACAGTCGGGGGAGTACGAGGACGGAGGAGGACTGGGACCGGATAGAGTCGGCGATCGACTTGGATGGTGCAGCGCGGGCGTTGGGGATCGAAGGGTCTGCAACTGTCAAGGGACGGAATAAGGGCCGGGCGTCGTCGCCGTTCCTCTCTGAACCGCTTCCTCATCCTCATCCTCATGCACCTACGCCTGTGCCTGTGCCTGCGCCCATACTGACGCAACTGACGCACCGACCAGTGACGCCACGGCGTGCAGAGATGTCGCAGGTGGTGCGGTTGGAAGTGGAGGCTTCCCCGCGGTCGATCCGGCCGATGCGGTCTACGCGATTGTCGAACGTGCAGGAGGTGTCTGACGGGGAGCAGCGGGGCGGCGTGCGGTCGTCGTCTGGGGGCAGTAGCAAGGACAGCGGCAAGGCGAAGAACAGGGTGTCGTTGCCTCGGACGAATCCTTTGACTCAGCGACCGCCGTCGCGTGGGGGTTCGAACGTGCCTGCAGGAGCTAGCGGACGGACGGGGTCGGTGCGGAGCGCGCCGCCGACGCAGCCTCTCGAAGATGGTGGACCTCCACATCCACACCCGCTCGTTCCGCATCTACATCCACATTCACACGCCCATCTGCAACCCGAGATGAAGTTGTCGATGACGCCAGAGAATATCAAGCCGTTGTTGGAGAGCGCAAGGGAGGTCCACGTGCGGTGTCGGGAGTGTATTCGGGAGTTGCATGTGTTGTTGGATGTGACGACCGGACCTGGACCTGGTACTAGCTGACCGTAGGACGCTTTTTTTTTTCTCACTTTGTTGGTAGAGCCATTTCTTGATGGATGGTATGCGGGCCTTCTTTTCTTCCCTCTCGACGCTGCCGCATCGCGAGTTTTGTTTTGTTTCATCCACTTGACGATCATATCCCCAAGGACACCTATCTCGTTAGCGTTTTTTCTCCTTCCTTCCTCCATCGACGATGCATGCACATATACATACGTACATGACGGTGTAACTCACGAACTGACGATATATAATGTGTTTTTACTTTTGATGCACATACACAATAGCAACACATACTTTACTTTCGGCCACATAGTGACTGCAGCGTTCCAGCGTCGTAGGATATCAGGAACCTCCGGCAACGGTGTGGTCTCTTAATAGTCCTCAAGATCCGTCAACGTCCCGATCACTTATAGCTCACAGCTGGTTGTTTCAAAATTTTGGCTTTGTGACGCTTTTGCAGTACTTTAGCTGTCATATGGCCCAAGTTATTGGCGTATGAATGTAGACACTTAATCTCCATCCTTCCTACTAAGTACTAGTAATAGTGGAGCGGAATTCGTCTTACCTCAGGCGTGCTTTTTTAATAGATACTTTTTCGTGGCCACTTGCGCTCATAAAACTCACTTTCGAAACTCCAAGTAGTAACGCCTTGCGGTTGTTTTCTTTTGCTTGTACTTGCTTTGTACTTGCTGAATAAGGAAATCAATCGTATACCATCCTTGACGTCACTGAAACTTTGACGAACTCTTGTAGGCCTTCTCGTCCAATCAGAGCTCTCTCAAATCGAGTATACAGGAAGTTACGGAATGGATGGGCATTTAAACCGAGCTACACCCCCCAAAAAAACATTACTAACGGTTTCTGCACTGCCTGCAGTGGAGACCCTCCGACTCTGGATGCAAATAACCCTTGAAAGAGACGTCGAGCGGGTAATGTTACAAGCCGGTGCCTTAGGGCCTACAACCAACCTAAATCAGTCCAGGCCCTGACCTCTGATCCCATTCCAGCCATGATAAAGGAACTCATCACGAGGTACCGAAGAAATCCGCACCTCCCGCAGAGCTCAAGTTATCCCTCCCGACTATGGGCGATGTGGATAGTACAATCGACATTCTCGATATTCGAAACGGCCAAGATGGCGCTCGTAAACCCGAGCACGACATCGTCGATGTTTTCGTAAAGGGTCTCAAAGCACCGTTCGGCGAGAAGAGAGTCCCCGCTATATTTCTCTGGGACGAGCGTGGCCTTGAGCTTTATGAGAAGGTCAACACGGATGCGCCAGAATATTACGTGTGTAGGGCTGAAAGCGAGATACTTCGTGAACACGCTTCCGAGATCGTACAGGTCATACAGAATCGTTCCATGCCGAATAGCGAGGGCATACCCCAAGTCTTATTGGAGCTCGGCGCAGGGTGAGCATTCGCATATGGTCGTCACATGGGGACTATTCCATGTATGATACTCGAGCTTTCCCCTGATACATGACGTACTAGTTCACTCAGGAAGACCGCACATATATTGCATGCCTTTGCCCATTTGGTGCAAGGAACTATCCCTTCTGTGACATACTTTGCACTCGATCTCGAAGAAGAAGAGATACAGCAATCGTTGATTCGGTTGCTCAATTCTGACATAGGTTCTACCCTGCAAGGAAAGATCGCGATGAGAGGTTTGCTCGGAACCTATGATGATTGTATTGATTTCGTACACAAAGGAGGCTTACTACAGGATGTGGTTGATAGTCGTGGTTCGTCCCCTCCATGCCTAGCGCTGGTTGAGACCCTTACGAACTATTTAACTTTAGGGGCCCAGCTTCACCTGATATTCTTGGGCATCTCTATCTGCAATTTTCCTCGCGGGGAGGATGCTAAATTTCTTCGCTCGTTGCCACTACGCCCTGGCTCTGGGGACACACTCCTTATGAGTCTCGATCATGACAAAGACCCCAAACAGGTCGAGTTGGCTTATAATGATGCTGCGGGTCATGTCAGAAGATTTATCATGAATGGCCTCGAGGCTGCCAGTACTGCACTCGGTGATCCGGATTTGTTTGATCCAAGTAATTGGTGCTCCGTCGCTTCGTATGACAAAGGTCGTCGTGAGTGTGTTCAGAGAATCGCGAGCCACGGCTCCCGAGTCCTTGTTCATGACAGCCTAGGTGTCCTTGATTCATACTTCAAATGTGTACATCCCCATAGCATCATCATCCCAAACACCAAGGAAGATGTTTATTTCGAGCAAGATGAACCTCTGGGCTTCGTGATGTCATTAAAGGTAGAAAGCTAACCATCGCTTCCAGGATTCTTGACACTTATCATCCTTTACTCAGCATTCTGAGGATGATATGCATACGTTGTTTGCTAGTGCCAAATTACGACCCATCCAACACTGGATGGATAGCACATCGAGTTCTTCCCTGTGGTTGCTAGAGCATCCTGCCGAAGACTAGCATAGTGTTCCAAGTACACAGGACTAGCAACTTGAAGATAGGAAGAACATCCTGTTGATCAAGTTCTTTGAGAAGCCTAGTACTCATGTGCCGAATTCTGACTCTTGATGTACTATGTATCGAGATAGCAAGTCTCGATGTGGAGCGCAGTAGCCAAAGGTGGGAGCGAAGACAACAGTGGGAGATACTCACTGTATAAACCGGAGGTAGTTGAACAAGATAAAGAGTAGCGAGAGTGTGACTCAAGCTAGTCAAGGATGGACTGAGTGATGGAAGAGCGAAGGAAAGACTTCGTTATTTACCTGGGGATAAACCACCAGGTTTATATACGTACAGGATATGTTTGTATCTATGTACGTATCTCCTATACTAGGGAATGATGATAGAACATCATGGAATATCTAGGAAGCAGGATGACGAAGATATGAGTCATCCGCAGTAAGATAACGTATCGTCCAATGGGACGTAAGTGCTTATCTATGTGATGAGTAATATGATAAGCGATAGAAAGATAAGAAGATAAGAGATAAGACACGTGAGTGATCACATGATTAATGTGTCACATCTAAGTGTCAGTAGTAGTGACGACTTGTCACACTACGAGATATCGTAGAATGAATAGAACCGAATCTACGAATCTCAACACTATGCTTGTTGTATCATATCATGGCAATCATGGTCCAGTGATATTAATTGCACCTTGGTGTTCATACTTAACATAAGGATACATGTTGAAACCAGTTGCCATCGAGGGCGGCCAGTCACCGAGATTGAAGGAGGAAATCTTACATAATCTCCGTCCGAAGTGGCCGGTCTTGACGTTCTGCACATGATCATATCAGGTACTCATTACTCGCGCCCTCACCCTCCTTATCGCCTTTAACGACCTCCTCTTCCTTTGCCAACTTCAGATTGGTCTCTTTGCCCTCCCCTGGCTTGAGTCTCGACGAACTCGTCGTCCCAGATAACCGCGGTATGCGCGACCCTTTCAAATACTTATTTTTTGCTCCCTCGTGACAATTCAGACTCGCATTTTGAAGGCAATAATAGCATTGTTGTTCAACGCTCCGTTCCGCTCCTCAATGCTGTCAAGTTCTCTGCCAGTTATCTCGGACCATGATTGACTTTTCCCCGTTCTCCTTTATTTTTGGTTTCGTCACGGCGGTAACCCGCCTACCCGTGCGTGGTTTATATCCCGTCTTCACGTTTTCTCAAATTGAAGGCATCAGCCGTTGGCGCTATGTTCGGCGTCGTCTGACCTCCAGGTCCTGCTTTCCCGTGGGAGCCGATTCACGAATTACGACCCCGTTTTATGGTATGTTTCTTCTGTTTCTGCGTTTGTTCCTTCCCTTTCTTCTTCTTCATGTTCCATAACCACTTAAAAGGCCTATGTAGCGTGTTCCACACTTTTTCATCGTCATCCTTCATCTAGATCAAGCGCCGTTGCAGTTTCAGGGACACCGTGTTGGGTGTCATTGTATTTTTAGGATCTCACTCCAACAACTCGGCGACTATTCTGAGCTTCACGCGTCTGCCGACCACGTGAAGTTCGTATTTTGCCTATTCATTTCTCATGTTCGGGCGCTAAGGGCGATTAGAATTTCCTTCAGTAGAACTGTTTCATTCATGAGAAGAAACACTTCTGCAAGAGGAAAATAATTTTTTGAGGGTAACGGCGTCTAAGTGATTCACACCCGCAAAATCGCCGTCGCCTCCACAACAAATATCCACGCCACAAAGATCCATGCCGACGTTTCATCCACCCTGCATCCCATCATGCCCAACAACACCATCAATAGCAAGCTCGGTTTCGCAAATCGCGTTCGGGCCGGCGCCGCACTGATTAGCGGACTCTTGTCCATCCCCTGTCTGTTAATGAGAGCAAGGCTACCGCCTTCTGAATCGCATACAAACTTTCTCACTACCGCTAAACAGTGTGGCAAAGAGAATGCGTTCATCTTTGGTTGCACTAGGTGTGTCACATTTTCTCCTCACATATCGAATCGCGTGACATTGCCTGACCTCTACGTGCAGTATCACCATTTTCGCTACCGTGTTTTTTTCAGCCCCAATTTTATCTTCAGCTCGACGCTACGAGACACGGCTTAGGAAAACCCTTTTCATTCTACTCGGCAGCGTTTCGTCGCTTTGTCCAGCCCCCCACGAAGAAAGCTGGTGGTAATAACAGCTCGTGATCACGAACGCCTCTAGCTTCAAGCTCAATTCGACGGTCCCTGTTGGATACTTCCGCATCCCGATGGTGCTCATCATCGCCACATTTTGCTGCAGCGCCATCCTTTTGGGGATGGCGGTCGCGCAAACAGTGTCGGGAGCTGTGGTCTGTGGCGTTTCCTATGGCTATTTCGCTGGAATATGTACGCTCGTCTCCGTCGTCATCGAGAGTCGATCATTAGGGTTCATTTTGATACGACCTTGCGCCCTCATCATGGCTGTGTCTGCGCTCGTGGTCACTGACAGTTTGGCTGATCTGGGGTAAGTCGCCCATCGATCCCCGTCTATGCGTTTCACCGACGCTGCTTCCCACATCCTTGTACTTCCATGTCTCATCGAGTTCTTGCCCATCTCCGAGTTAGCGTCACGTTCTAATTCAATTTGAGTTTCAGCCCCGCTGTACGTGACATGGAGAGAAGCAGGAAAAATTCTATCTATATGTCAATTAATAAAAATATACATTGCGGCTCTACTAAGAAATTATGCTTGATGATAATATTGCGCATAAATATCAATATTGCAAAGTACCAATACCCCTTTCAATGAAACTCCTTGCTCCGAGCGGCGATCGGAACTCTTAGAGACCGCGCGCCTCGAGCTGACTGCGGAAGATCTTTTGGAAGCCGGGGACATGGTCAAAGTCCATGAGCGTGTAGTGCTGTCCGGGGACGTCCGTGTAGAGGGGTTCGCTACGGCTGAACCCTGCCCAAGGTTTGAGTTGCTTGTTCAACCAGTTATCCTTGCTACCACGGAGCGGAATGGCGTAAAAGACGTTGAGTGACTCTGAACCCAAGAAAGAGAGAGAGAGAGAAAGTCAGAAAACACCATCCCGGATGATGACCGAGGAGAGTAACTCACCGACTGAACCGTTGGGCTCGTATGTTTTGCCACACTGGATCAGCGAGCCGGCGATATCAACCCAGTGCTCGAGCTTCCCGGGTGTCAGCTGGAGTTCGAGGAGGCGCTCAGGCGGGGATAGCTTCCAGACGATGTCAAGCTGCTCCTTGCGTGTAAGTGGCAACAACGCGGGTTCGAGGTCGTGGGCGTCTTCCTTGGTTATGAGACCGAGGAAGTAGGCAAGGTTGAGCATACCGCCCGTCCAGTTGATCTCGTGCATGCGGTCGGCGATGTGGGGAGGAATATTGATGAGACCGGTGAACTTGACTTCCTCGCCCATGGCTTCGAGGCGCTTGGCCACCTCGAATGCGACGACACCACCGTAAGAGTAACCAGCGATAGCGTAGGGACCGTGGGGTTGTGTCCTCCTAACGGCCGCTGCGTACGAAGACACCATCTCGTCCATGTTGCCGAAGAATGGGTGCCCGGGTTCGAAGCCGCGGGCACGGAATGCATAGAAGGGACGCTCGTTTTGGAAGTACTTGGCGAGGTTGACGAAGATAAGGACTTCTCCCACACCAGGATGGACCATGAAGATCGGGGTCTTGTTGCCGGTGAGGTTGAGAGGCACGATGGGATCGTATTCCTCAGTCACAGCGTCCTTGGAAATCAAGGAGTCGACGTATTTCGCCAGGCTAGAGATTATGGGATGTTTCAAGATCTGGACAGTGGGGATCTCGGGCAACTGGAATGCAGCCTCTCCCTCGCGCTTAAGCCTGATGACGTCGATGGAGGTACCACCGAGCTCAAAGAAGTTATCGCTAGCGGACATATCGCTCACGTTAAGGTTGAAGATGTTGGCGTAGATGCCAGCCAATGTTTTCTCTGTCTCAGTCGAAGGAGCGACGAAGCTGGCACCGCGAGCAATGCTCATCAGCTCCTCCGCGCGAGCAATATGTTTGTCGAGCGAACCCTGCTTGAGCTGCTTAAGGAGACTAGCCCTGGAAAGCTTTCCGAGAGTGGTCTTTTCCATTTGATCAACGGGGATAGGGATGATCAATTGTGGTGGAAGTGTGATCATCTTGACGGAGATATCGCGCAGAGCACGTTGAGTAGTGAAAAGCTTTGCAGGTGCATCCTCGTCGCTGAGACAGAAGTTCGGGGCGTAGAAGACGACGAAACCTTCGGTGTCTTGTCCAGGCGTGCGGTAAGGTGCAGCGGCGAGGAAAGAGTGAGTGACACCATCAACCTTCTGGAGATGAGTTTCCAATTCAGGAATGCCATAAGAGATGCCGTGGACAATGACGGTGTCCTTGATACGTCCGCTCAGCCTCATCTTCCCGCGCTCGATGATTCCAACATCCCCAGTGCGATACCAATCACCCTTGACAAAACTAGAAGACGTTGCCTGGGGATTGTTGTAATAGCGCACAAAGATCATCGGGCCGCGGACTTGGAGTTCTCCGCTTTGACCGTCAGGGAGAGGAGTAACACCGTCTTCGGGGTTCACGATGCGCATCTCACATCCAGGAAGAGGCTCGCCGAGTTCCAAAAACTCGTATGCCGGGGAAGTTTTTAACACGTCAACCGTATCGTAGATGATTCCGGCGCTGGAAAAAGTTCATGTGAGCTGTGGACACCGTGATCCGCACCAGAAACTTACCAGGTCTCAGTCATACCAAAGCCGGAACCTATGATGAATGGAGCATTACCATTCTTTGCAAGGCTTTTTAGAGTCTTTTTGAATGCAACAGCAGTACTGCTAACGATTGCTTCGCCACCGCTGTTGACGCGCTTGAGGGACGAGAGGTCAAACTTGCCGAAGAGGTCTTCGCGGTGCCCGAGGTCGCGCACAAGTTTAGCTAGCAAGAAGTTAGGTGCAAACGCGAGCTCAATTGACTAAGTCCACATTTAACGACGTGCCAAACAAGATGGACTATTGATCACGAACCTTTTCCTCGATCAAGTGAAGGTATTTCAGAGGATCAGAGAGGATGACAGACGCATGCACATGCAATTGCGAAGCACCGAAAAGAAGTGGCGTCAAATGCATTTCGAGGGATCCGGCGACGTGGTCAAATCCAACCCCTGTTCCATCTTAGCATGCCATATGCATATGATTGGCAATCAATAAAACTCACAGTTCAAGATCCTGGACTCCGGCGTGAGGCCATAGCTCTGACCCTTGGCAAGGGAAGCGGCCATGACTGTCTGATGTGTGTGCACGACAACCTTGGAGAAGCCAGTCGACCCAGAGGTCAAGTACAGGATGGCTTCGTCGTCAGGTTTGGGTTGGTGGACGATAAAGTCTGTTCCAGAGCTTCCAGCTGTGGCTTTCAACTCTGAGAACAAGCGGATGTCAAGACCAGCGATTGATTGCACCTGCTCAGCGCCGCTTTCGGTCATCAACCAAGTCGGTGAAGATAAAAGGTTGTTGATGTGAGAGACGTGACCCTCTTTGTGTGTTTGCTGAGCACTCAGAGTGGGCTGCAAGCAAGGCACGTAACCGGCGAGGAGGCAAGCCCAAATAGCAGCCATATTATCCTCGTGTTCAGTGAGGTAGACAACGATAACAGCACCAGCAGGCTTGCCCCAGACACGGATAGCTTTCGCTAGGGAGAGAACATATTGGCTGAATTCACTAAATGTCTTTGTTTGGATGGAGGAGTCGTGGGCGGATGAGGTAATGAAGCTGAGCTCGTGATCAGGATGCTGAGAGACGACCGAAGAGAAAACATCGACGAGAGTCTCTGGAATAGTGGGACTCGTAAAAGAAGCCTTCAGATCACGGATGGCGTCTGCAGGGGCGATGGTGGAAGAAACAGCAACGGGAGCCATGAGTAACGATGGAGGTATGCAACGGTGGGATAGGTGGTTGAGTGGCGACGTCTAGAAGAGTAATTTGGGTGGTTGTGTATTGAGTCTGCTTGAACCGACCTCTTTTTATATGTTACAGGGAGGCAGATTTCCGTCGCGATACTGAACCGTTAGATATCACATTTAGCGGTGTGGCGACTAATAACTTTGATCCCGAGAACGGGGCGAGAAAACTCCACGGGCCCCGTGAGGATCACTGAACCCAGTAAGATTGCTTACTTCCCATGTGATCCCGATCGAAGTTGACAAATGGTAACGTGCCAGTGAGAAATCTACCACGCCAGCGGTACCTCAGACTTCAGATACCGGTTGAGGGGGGGAGGGCACTGTTCAACAACGGTCGGATGATTAATACGTTCTGCCGAATGGTGCAGCCTAACTGAATGTGTGAACCAGCTTTGAACCGGCTCGTGTAGGGGCATGAAATCCTCCGAGTGAGTTCGGAAACAGTCTGAGCTATAGCTGTACTACATACCTTCCACCAACTGTATGAAGGAATTACCCGGATCTTCGTTGAAACATTGATGGCCGTCTTTCTCCCGGTGCTCAGCCAGGCCAAGCCATCACTGCCAGGGCGCTGTCGGAGAACTCGGACCTGCGGTCGTCAATTCACCGCCGCACTGGCATCCGGTATTCAATGCCTCCATTCCATAATTGTCTTGGGTTCTCCGATCTCTTCTGAGTGCCCAGCCTAGCGCACAGCTGAATCATAAGTTGATGTAATGCTGACGTACTCGGAGCAGAGGTATCGTATCTTACAGAAATTTCAGCGCTCAGTGCCTACGGTATTCCATGGAGATTGCACCCGGCGACTCGTCAGACTCTTACGCCTGTGCGCATTGTATCAAGAATCGCATGCGCGACACAGCAACGTGTGTGTAATTGCTAGCCACAGTCTCGGCAGCAAATTCACACACTCTAACTCTTGCCACTTCACTTTCGAGCCCTTTCCCCACTTGCCTACCATACAACATCGTGCCTCGTCCCCTGTAGTATGTTTCCTCCACCTACCTAGCGCGAAACGGCCCCATTCCTTAAAAAATTGCGGCTATTAGCATCAAGCTGTCGATGACGCCGGAGAACATCAAGCCATTGTTGGAGAGCGCAGAAGAGGTGCACCTTCCTGCAGTTTAGGGAGTGTATGCGGGCATTGTGTGTGTTGTTGGGTGTGGCGACTATGGAAAGCATGACGGGCACATGCTGCACAGTTCGGTGTTCCGGAGTGCTTTTTTGCGGCCAATGTTTTTATGTTTGGTTACATGGGTTCGGGGACACGAGACACTGCCATAAGTACGTATACCCGTCGTTCTTTCCGTATCGCGGCATGGAGGGCATGGGAGAGGAGATCATCACACGTACTCGAGGCAACAGGGTCGATGTTATTAGTAAACGTGGTCAGCAGACTACCACAAATTGTACTGCAGCTGTGGATCATCCACTCCAGCGTCCATCTCTCAGAAGAAAGACAACCTGAAGACGAGGCGCTCGTCACCTGAAGCATGTTCCTCAACAAGTTCCCAGTACAGATGTGCATAGCTCATGCCAACTTCCAGGCTACTCCTCGTGCATACCTGGACGGGCTGTTCTCCTTGACGACATGCTTGCAGCTAGCGATCGCCACATCGAGGGCTGGTACCTCATGGGCTAGACCTAATGGCTGCTTTTGATGCGGTCGAGGGACGGGGACATTGCCGATACTGGTGCCGGTAGACTGAACGTTCGAAAGTAGATGGCACACTGCCTTTGACTCTTCCCCTGCCTCCATGGTGACCATCAAGTGCTGCTTCAACTGTATAGTTTCTTCAACGATGTGCTCATGCATTCCAGAGATGTGCAACACAGAAACATTGGGTGGTTTTGAAAACATCCAAAATAAAAATAAAATCGGCTTTTTCAGGATCCTAATCTGAATCGATCAATGGGCAGGCGAACACTGACAAGATGACTAATCTCCGCGCGATCTGTAACCCAACCGAAAATGAAAACCCGGAGGTCTATGATGGAAAGGGTAACAAAGTGCGATCATGATTTGATGCATATAGATGAGTGGGATAACAAACCGCGCGAGTAGATCAATCTGACCCAAGTCGAAGGATTTAAGTAGGTGAATATCGCTACATAGTCATGGTGACTCATGTGAGTTGCATTTTGATCAATGTGTTGGCGCAGAATGCAACATCGATAATGAATTGAAGTTAGAGCAATGACAAATCCGTTTTCCATGACTTGCGGAATATCACCGATGGGGCTAGGATGTTCAAGGAGTAACACATCTGCAATCGCTACTGTCACTGCCCGGGTTTCGGACTGAAGGCGTTCGAACACAGCGAGTGACCTATGAAAGCCTACAAGCAATACAAGGTAGCGGTGTCCCGTGTCCCGCAAACCCGTATAACCTAACTACAAAAACCGATCGCAAAGGAAGCAGTCCGGAGCGCAAAAGTGAGCATACCCATCGTGCCTGGCATAGTAATATACGGCGAACATGACAATCGGTCGACCCCGATGAACGATGTCCGTACCTTGTCCGTACTGCTATATAATCAGAGGCTCGCTCGGGTCCTACTTAAGTACCCTATGACAGTACTCCACATCACTGTGGGCAAGCTTTACGACGAAATTCCGCAAAACCATTTCGAATAGATCAAGCAACAGAACATGTTCTAGGTGGCCACTGCTCCCTTCAACGCCCACGGTCACGTCAAAGTGTCATTCAAAGGAAGTCCCGACTGCTTCCTTCTGTCTAATGGAGTAACTTGGCGCGTTCTCACTGACACCAAACGCGGTGATCTGTGCTTTCAGGCACAGAGATCATATTGCATCTCAGAGAGAATGGCCGGATCACAATCGTGACGTTGTCTGCTTTCAAAGGTCCCCTCTTTTTGGTATTAGTACCATGCACGAATATGACCCCCCCCTCCCGCAATACAATGAGTCCATTCCGCCGATGTCCCGCAAGCCAGGTTCCAGATTTGTGATCTCCATCGATGTACACAAAGTCGGATCAGCGCGTAGCTAGCCGATTTCGCATCTCTTCAGGACTCATCGACACCAACGTCGATCCCGCTCAACTGCGCTCTTATCAACCGATTTCAGGTTCGACACACAAGAAGCATCGCAAGGCAGTCGAGCACTCCGCCACGAACTTCAGCGATTCACGATTCAGACGACTGTGGATGTTCATTCACAAGCGGATAGTACAACAATACAATCATAAACTTCAAGTTGCTCGCTCTCTCCACTCATCACATACTACAGCTTTGTTGCGCATTGCTAAGGTTCGTTAACCATGATGGCTAGAAAGGCTGTTCATAGAACACTTTGAAGCTGTTGCCACCGATGCGGCGTTAGATAACAACATTCAAACAGTCGTCGAAATAGAACCCACTTGAAGCCATCGCCTATGAAAACAGATGACGATGAGAGATGGGATTGAGCAAAACAGAAGGAAACTTACCAGTGAGGTTATTATCGGTATAATCATTCGGCTGATGATTCACTTGAGAACGGTTGCAAACACGTCACAAATCATCTCACCGTGTCGCCGAATCTGACTCTAACAGAACCGATACTACCATTGACCCCATCGCTACCATGACCAGTGACGAAAGTGAGTGTGTTAAGGCCGGCAGGCACCCTGACGCTGAACCTGTGACTCGCCGATTAGCAAAGAATATACCGGTCGGACAGATGGGGTGTTACAATTCTTTCCTGTTCATGGGTTTATTTCCTCCGTTCGGTGTGCCGACAAGCACTCCCCCGGTTCCATTGAAAATCACGTCGTTGGGATAGGCCCTGCGAGGTAATCCAACAACTTCGACACCTGGTGTGATGAACTGCACATTGCCCCAGTCTGCAGTCAACTTGATGTCAAGAATGACAGTAATGATGAGCAGATAAACTAACTTGCCCGATGCGATTTCTAACGTGAATTGTACCGTAGTGGTCATGGTCGTTGTGAATAGTCTGTTGTAAACTTGTAAGGGAATCTGGAGTTGTTGCAGAGTGCACAGATGTGAGGCTATTTATGTGACCAGTGCCGGGGTCCTCTATGAATGATCCTGAAATTGATGTGGCATGTATTTGCATCCATTCTGCTTGTCAATGGGTGTCCCGATAACGTATTATCACCTTTCCTTTCTGATATCGCGTTCTTGCACACATACCATGACGGTACTTACTTGGCATCGTCTGGATCTCAGAGATCATGCCAGATCATCAGGACCCCACAAGTCCAATATATTTTGCGGCTGGGCGTAGTAGACTATTGGTCAGGCACCACAACCGGGTATTCTCTGCGGCGGTCCAAATGTCACTGTTGAGAATGGGCGTAACTTGAAAGTAGACAGGACAACCTGTAGAAACACAAATTCTGTTCAAGCAATGTGACGATGATGTATGCAAGACACTCTTGCTGTTCTAATCAACTCGAAAGCGAAGATATGAAGAATGGTAGAAATGAATTGTTCCACAATGTGACTTACATACCAGATGAATAAAATTTGCGTCGTAACCTCGTAGGACGAATTGCTCGTTTTGTTCCCGTGTTTCAAGGATGTGAAGACTTTGGGCTCCGGGAGCATCGGCTGCGCGTAGATAGCATATGCTAGCTCCAGAACAGGGGTAAAATACGTGCACGGGTGCCTCTTGTCGAATGCGCAAGTATAGCGGCCGGAAGCCATTTCAAAGGTTGGTTTCGATGGAGAGGGAAGGATGGGATAGATTCTGGCTCGCGGAAGTGTGAATCTGGGGGATCGGATCATGATGCACGGCCTAGACTCGAAGAATGTACTAAAGCCGAAAAGGACATGGGCGGGCACTTCCAGGCTCTATTATGCTGAAACCGAAACAGTCTGCGGCTGCCATGATGGGAGAGCATGTTGAATCCATTGTCGGAGTCGGAAAGAGGCAATATGCGGCTCTTAGCTAAGTTTTGTGATTGTCACTAACTGTTGGAGCTGAACCAAAAATTCCGCCAAGAACCAAAGGAAACTTGGTCAACCGAACTGATCAGGTGTACCAGCCGTACGGATGTCAAGGAGTTCTGTTTCTCAGAGTGGTGGTGTCTCTTGGAAGAGGCCCGGATCAACAGAGGCGAACGTCAGGCCTTCCTCGAGGAAATTTGAAAAGCATGGTGCGTGATCCAACGGGGAGTTAGAGCGTTCGAAATCTACATCAATAATAGAAATGGGTAGTGCCACTGAGTGACTGGGTGACCATGCCAAAGTTGTGCCACCCCGTGGGGCGCATTCACTAGCCCATTAGGAGCATGCTGAAACTCCATCCATATGATGCTACCCTCACTCTTACGATGTGCACGGCTCGTCTTCGTCCTGGCACCTGTCCGTCCTCGGCCCGACATGCACGGATACTTGGGAACCTACCTAGTATGATGATCAGGTCACCAACATCACGTCCAAAAACTTGGGAGAAAATCGTCAAAATTTAGCTAAGGGCAGCATTGCCTTCCACAGACAGTATTGCCACTTTCGGACGACAATGAGTGCTGCACACTTTCCCATCATGGCAGCCGCAGACTGTTTCGGTTTCAGCATAATAGAGCCTGGAGGCGCCCGCCCATGTCCTTTTCGGCTTTAGTACATTCTTCGAGTCTAGCCCGTGCATCATGATCCGATCCCCCAGATTCATACTTCAGCGACCCAGAATCTGTCCCATCTTTCCCTCTCCATCGAAACCAACCTTTGAAATGGCTTCCGGCCGCTATACTTGCGCATTCGATAGAGGCACCCGTGTACGTATTTTACCCCTGTTCTGGAGCTGGCATATGCTATCTACGCGCAGCCGATGCTCCCGGAGCCCAAAGTCTTCACATCCTTGAAACACGGGAACAAAGCGAGCAATTCGTCCTACGAGGTTACGACGCAAATTCCATTCATCTGGTAAGTCACACTGTGGAACAATTCATTTCTACCATTCTTCATTTCTTCGCTTTCGAGTCGAGTCGATTAGAACAGCAAGAGTGTCTTGCATACATCATCGTCACATTGCTTGAACAGAATTTGTGTTTCTACAGGCTGTCCTGTCTACTTTCAAGTTACACCCATTCTCAACAGTGTGATAGTTGGACCGCCGCAGAGAATACCCGGTTGTGGTGCCTGACCAATAGTCTACTACGCCCAGCCGCAAACATATATTGGACTTGTGGGGTCCTGATGACCTGGCATGATTTCCGAGATCCAAACGATGCCGAGTAAACACCGTCACGGTATGTGTGCAAGAACGTGATATCAGAAAGGAAAGGTGATAATACGTTATCAGGACACTCATTGACAAGAGGAATGGAGCAAATACAAGTCACGTTAATTTCAGGATCATCCATGGAGGACCCCGGCACTGGTTGCATAAAAGGCTCCCATTTGTACACTCTGCAACAACTCCAGATCCCCTTACGAGTTTACAGCAGACGATTCACAACAACCATGTCAGTTCCCGCCCAAATTGAAATAAATGCAGGCAAGCTGTTTTATCTGCTCGTAATAACGTTCCTGACATCCTCATCATCTTAGCCTGGGGAAATCTGCAGCTCATCACTAAGGATGTCACGATTGTTCCAACCCGTGGCCACGAGTATCCCCCAGACGTGGCTTTCACCGGGACAGGGGTAGCCATCGGCGAACCGGGCAAAGGAAATAGCCCCGAGAAGAGGGTTGAATAGTAATGCATTATTCGTCTCACAGTTTTATTCCTCGTTAATTAGCGGGTCGTAGCTTCAGCGTCCATGCGCCTCCCAACGTTACGTTGCTCACTTTCTTCACTGGCCATGGTAGCGAAGGGGTTACCGGTCGTCCCGGTTCTGTTACGGTCACATTCGACAACGTAAGTCAGCTTGTTCATGTATTTGTGTGTTCGTTCTCAAGTGTATTGTTAGTATTGGGTGTATAAGAATGATCACGAGGCTGGTAAGCTTCCTTCCGTTTTTCTGACTCGGAACCCCATCTCTCATCGTCATCTGTTTCCATAGCCGATGATTTGAAGTGAGTACTAGTTTTGACCATTCGTTAGAATATTGTTATTTAACGCCAGCCGCAATAGCTTCCAAGTACTCCACAATCAGTCATTCATCAAGGTCTAACAAGCAAGGTTCACCAACATTTCTATAGCTCAATAAATCCGTAGTATGTGATGAGTCAAGAGAGTGAGCAAGCGTATGATTGAATTGTTGTACTATCCACTTGTGAATGAATATCCATGTCGAAATACGAGTCGTCTGAATCGTTCGTCGGGTCCGTGGTAGAGTGTTCGACAGCCTGAGATGCTAGAGAAAACCGAGGTTAGGCTGCGAGGCGCGGGCATTTACACTACTTATACTACATGTCTAGCGGGTGGCAACTTGAAGGTACCATACACCCCAACAAGAATGTTTAGGTACTCGGCACCACGTACGAAGTAAACGTCAATGTATTCTCCTGGTCTTTTTGCGTGAGCGGGAACCACAAGAAATTAAGATCACTTTTTACCCTTGAGGTTTCCCGCGAGTCTATTGATCGCAAATACAAGGACTGCTCCCAACACGAGGCCCACGGTCACGTCAATTGTGTCGCCCAAAGGAGTTGCTGACTGCTACCATGTGGTCAACTCAAGGTAGGTCTGGCCCGGGTATGAGATCCTCTCAGGAAACGGTATGGTATAGTTTTTTTTTTCTGGAATGGACCTATACCGAACGCGGTGATCTGTGCTTGCAAAGGCATGAAGATTATATCGCATGTCAGGGAGAATGACCGGAGCACAATCATGTTCTCTGCTTTCGAAGGTCCTCCTAGTTGGACACTATGACTTTCGGTATTAGCACCGTGTACGAATACGGCTCCCCGCTCGCAAGCCAGGATTCAGATCCGTGACCTTCATCAATGTATACCAAGTTGCATCAGTACGTATCCCGCACATTTGCAACTCTCTAGGACTCGTCTGAGTCGTCTCACCCGCGCCCGTTGTTCTTCTTTGTCTTTGTAGTCTTGCGAATGCGAAGTCCTGCTGTATGACTTCTCAATGCATCGCGCCTAGAACTAACTTCGTTTCGCCCTAAAAACAACGGCAGAACGCTTTCCGCCTCCCATGATCAACAATGTGCTGATCAAGGCGGAAAGGAAGCGAAAACTTCGTTGGTTCCGTTCACCCTCCACGAGTATTGGCTGGCCGAAAACTTGCGCTCTTCGGATGGCCTCACGGGACTGGTACTGCCCCTGGCGCTAGTACTATGTGTGACGCCGCAGTCAGAACAGGTCGCAATTGTGTACTTTGCTGCCTGCCACGCATGTAGTGTAAGAACTCACGAAAATTGAACACCCCTGCTTCGAAGTCATGGTCGAATCCCGTCTACTAGCATCGTAGGCCGTCGAGCACTCTGCCACAAACTCGGCGAACGGTTCAGACGACTTGTATTTCGACATGGATATTCATTCACAAGCGGATAGTACAACAATTTAATCATACACTTGCTCGCTCTCTCGACTCATCACATACTCCAGGTTTGTTGGGCTATGGCAAGTTTCACCACCTTTCTCGTTAGACCTTCAAGGTTTGATGAAAGACTGATTTTCGAGCACTTGAGAGCTGTTGTCGCTGGCATTAACACAATTCTAACGAACGGTCAAAATAGAACTCACTTTAAACCATCGCCTAGGGACACATAACAATGAGAGATGGGATTCGGAAAAACAGAAAGAACCTTACCAGCCTCGTGATCATTCTTATACACCCAATACTAATAATACACTTGAGAACGGGCATAAACACATCACAAGCTGTCTTACGTTGTCGAATGTGACCGTGACAGAACCGGGACGACCGGTGACCCCTTCGTTACCATGGCCAGTGGAGAAAGTGAGCAACCGAACGTCGGGAGGCGCCTGGACGCTGAATCTATGACCCACCAATTAGCAAGGAACAAACAGGCGAGACAAAGAATGTATTACTGTTCAACCCTCTTCTCGGGTTTATTTCCTTTGTTCGGTTCGCCGATAGCCACCGCTGTCCCAGTGAAAAACACGTCCGGGGGATACTCGTGGCAAGCGAGTGGAACAATCGTGACGCCGTTAGTAATGATCTGCAGATTTCCCCAATCTTAGATGAACTTAACGTCAAGAACGAATTATTACGAGCAGATAAAAAACAACTCGCCCGAATCTATTTCAATTTGGGCGGGAATTGACATGTTTGTTGTGAATCGTTTGCTCGCAAAGGGATCTGGAGTTGTTGCAGAGTGCACATATGGGAGCGTATTTATGCGACCAGACATCCCGAGGACCGGGGTCCCCCATTGATGAGTGTCCTAATAACGTATTATCACCTATCCTTTCTGATATCAGGACCCCACGAATCCAATGTATGTTTGCGGTTGGGCGTAGACTATTTATCGATCGGGTACCACAACCAGGTATTCTCTGCGGCGGTCCAAAGATCAAAGCACTGAGAACGAGTGCAAAGCAGGCAGAACAACCCACGGAACTAAATTCTGTAAAGCAGCGGTCTGCACGGACAAGGTAAAGCAAAGTGACGATGTTGTATGCAAGACTTGCTGTGATGATTGACTCGACTTGGCATGATGAAGCGAAAATATGGAAAAATGAATTGTTTCTGTGACTTGAACCAATCCGTTGAATAAAATTTGCGCCGTAGCCTCGTTGGAAAAAAATGTGAGGAAAATAGGTCTGATTTGTTCTTGTGTATCAAGGGCGGCATCATGTGTGAAGACATCAGGCTCCAGAGTGTGCTTCTCCATAGAGTTCGCAAGAATGCGTTTGGTTGGTTTCGGTGAAGTGGGGAAGCCCGGTGAGATAGATCCTGGAGATTCTGGGTCGCGTACGTATGATCGGACTATTATGCACAGCCTACATGAAGGAGGAAGCGAAGAGCGAAGAATGTGCCAAGGCCGACTCGGATGTGCCGGCGTGTCATCATCAACTTTGGGAAAGGAAGATTGGACCGAAGACGGAAGTTTGCGCGCTTTTCACACGCTTCTTGCTGCTTTGCGCAATCCGCTCGAATTCCGACCGACGCACCCCCCTCGATCGGACTACTGCTTTTCGGTAACTTAGTCGCTTTCTATTGTTTGAACAGCAAAACTATGGTAAAAAGTAGATATGATTCTCGTACATGCTTTCTGAAGAGCGGGGTTCACGAAAGGAGGCCGATTGAAATCGATCCAAGGCATACCTCGAGGAAAAGCTAACTCAGTGAGTTCGCAATGAGTCATAGTGGAGCGAGTCATGGTGGAAGTAGAGCGTCTGAAATCTTTGCAAATTTCACCATATCTCCGACAAGTTGATGCGGCGAGCTCCACATTCACTAGCATTGCGCTCATGATGCTGTTATTCGTCACGGGACGAAGTTGGAACCGGGTTTGAGCGGCAGCAGTCTTGGAAGGCTTGAATCTAGGAACGATCTGACCGGTACCCACTTCGCAAAGAAAAACATGGGACCCAGTATCGGCATGTGAGGGCTTGAGGTATGACGAACAGAAAAAGTGAGAAAGCAGGTCAGTGACATTAACCCATACGCGTACGATACTAGTCCGCCGGGGGTCGTCTCAATCGAGCCCCGCCCTACTAATCAAACGGTGGAACTAGACGGTTGATCTTGCCAACCTAGTGCACACTCGACGCGATGTCTCGGAGACCAATCACATGACGATCCCGTAAGCCTCCCTCTCCTCCATCGTCCATTCAAACACGGGTAGTGGATGTGCCTCGGTGGTGAACACCCACTTGTCGAGCGGCAGTGGATCCTCGTCCAAGAACATGAGATACAAGTATTTGAGTGTCTCGGCTAAAAAGTAACTGGAAAGCGTCGAGGCGATGAGGACTCGCATTCCCAGGAGAAATGTGCGAGGTGCGCGTGCATAAATAACTCACCTCGGCATCGAGTCCTGGTGAGTTGGATAGGCGGTGGTGACGTTCTCAATGGAGGCGTACCCCGAAGGAGTCTTGGTGTGGCGTTCGATGGATTGGAAGACTTCCCAACCACGATGCCGCCATTTGACATCGCCCGTCGTTCGCCACAGGATGTACATCGATTCGATTGTCTGCGCAACGAAACAGCCAAGGTGAACCAAAGAAAAGAAAAGTGAGTGCAATGCGTAGCACACACATGATGCCGAAAGTGTGACGTACCTCAGGCCGCAAGTAATACGCCGCGTTCTTGATCATATAGTCCTTTCCTATTGGATCTGGAGGTAGTTGTTTGACTATACTCTGCCCTGTCGGCCCCGACATCTCGAGCGTGGAGTTGTCCAGAGGACTCATCCACGGCTCCATATCACCCACACCTGGCGGCAGACCTCTCTCCCATCTCCTTCCCCATAGGTTGCCAAGTGCACCCCACCAACCGCCACTATTTCTATTTCGCGCATTCCACGCACGCAGTTCGTTCATCCACCGTATCTCGCCCATCTCCTGATCGACATCCATCCACACACACTCGGGTCCCAATCCTGTGGGTTGATCTGCATACATCATGTAACATGTCTCCGCAATCCCTTCCGCTGCCCATAAATGTAGGTCCGTCAAATTAAACTCGGCGAGATGGGCGTACGCGCGGCGGTCTGCGGGAAATAGACCGTCTGTGAGCCCAGCGACATCTATTCCGAGCGTGTCGAGGTCGTCGAGGGGGAGGAGATGAACACCGAGCGCAAGCAGGCCGGGGAAGAAACAGGAAAGATGTTCGAAGGCATGTGAGGCACCGGTCCATCTTTTGCCCTTGGTCGCATCCGTCACGTAGAGGAGGCGACGGTTTGGGCTGAGGAAGAGCAGGTTGTTGATGACATAAGAGGTAAATCTGAGGTCTATTAAAGTGTCAACCATCTGTGAATTGTCCCCCAAGAACAAGCGATAGACGAACACATTTCGAGATTACGCTTATCTGTGCGTGCAGTCATCAGGAATTGCTTGAGTGTATATTCGTGCCCGCTATCTGCGAGGGCGCCGACGGAGAGAAAGTCTATCCAAGGGCTGTGAGTCAATTACTTGTGAAGGGGGGAAACTATGAACCACTCACTGCCGTTTGGAGTGCCTTTTCTAAGATTCCATCGCGTGGGGTACATTCCGCCCGATTCATTCAGGTTCGCAGTGTAAAGCAGATCCGTAACCCTGGTTACCTGTAGTGATGGATAAGTTCCGGCCCTGAGCAGGGACAGAACACCAACATGATCAACGTGTTCTGCTTTTCCTGTAATCTTGCTCAGGTACGCGTATTCCATCTGAAAGGAAGCTATTTCCGCCAACACGCCCGATCCTTCCATGGGTTTCTTTCTCCTGGAAGAACATAAAAAGAGGGTCAGAGTCGATCATGAAATGGTGGAACAAAGCTGACTTGTAGGTATCGACTGCATAAGCCGGGAGGCCACTGATCGTATTGAACGCGGGCGCCAATTTGCTCCCGAGCTCGTCCGCCTTTTGTCGCAAGAGGTCGTTTCCGGACAATGCATATGCACTCAACAAACCACCAAGATACCGAATGACGGTTTCGAAGAAGGGGACGTGTTGGTTCTGATGGGACCCGATTCAAAAGGAAGCGGAGAGACGAGGAGTGAACTCACGGTCGGTAGGGAGAAGTTGGCATTGTTGATCACCGGCAACGCTCGTGTGTACTCGTCCTCCAAGCCCATGAGTAGCATCGTGTCCAAAGAATCCACGATGGTGACACCCCACCCATTGAAGCTAGACGCACGGGGTGTCAACGAGGGCGACGGGAGCGACGCAAAGACGAGGACCCATGTCCGTGGGATGAGGAAGGACTCACTTGTTGACGGTCATGTTGGACACCGGCAAGAGCTCGTCGTACATGAATGCATAGTTCTCGTAGCCATGATAGGCATGCCGGAACGCTTCCTTGACCTGTGCCGCTCGCTCGGCCCAGATTTGAGGCGTTGCTGGTTCGTCGAAGCGGGTATCTTGCGAGTAGCTATCTCGTGTCAGGTATGCGTAGTAGAGTGTGGAGAGGATGACGGAGATGCCGAGTGTGAGGAAGACGTGGCGAATAGTGATCCGACGGTGTTTATGGAGACGGAAGGAAACTGCAACGTTGGTGGGAACGAAGTAGTAAAAGACGTTGCTCAACGCTGCTGGCATGTTCAAGGCAGCCTGGAGCTCACTGCTCGCTGCAAGTTACAAGGAACTGGCAGCTACAGGCATGACATATGACTGACACATGTTGACATCTCGTGACCCACTCAGCGTGAGGCTATTCTCGTCCTTTTTTACCGTCCTCCTTTTTCACTCTAAAATCACCCAAAACGCCCTCGTCAGGCATCTCCGAGACCTCGACCTTGGGTCACGCCGTCTTCGTGAAAAAAATCACGAGATGAATGATGAGCGTACCAGGCACGGTGTAAGTACTGTTACTAGTGTTTGTCTGTGTTGCCACCTCTCTTAGCCGAATTAGCTAGAAGAAGAGCCACATTTGCACTTTCCGACGACAATGCATCGTACTAGTTCGGTTTCCACATATTCCTCGGGTCCACTTTTCGCTTGCCATTCATGTAATAGGGGCGCCCGCATAATGTTGTCCTTTTTAGCTTCAGCACATTCTTCGAGTCCACTCTTTGCCGCCTCTCCCCCATCTGTGCATAAATTATGGTCCGATCATACGTACAGGACTCGGGATCTATCCCATCCTTGCCCATCGAAGCCAGCCAAATGTATTTTTGTGGTCTCGATAGAGAAGCGCATGTTTATCCTCCATTCTTCATTTTTCCCTCGTGGAGCTGGCATATATTTTTTCCTACAATGCATCCTTTGAGGTACGACACAAATTCTATTCAACGGATCGGTCCGAGTCACAGGAACAATTCATTTCTCGTGTCTTCAAATTGGCTTCCGAGCTGCACATCGTGATGGAGTCGATTATCACAGCAAGAGGTCTCGCATACATCATCGTCATTTTTTTCTGCCTTGTCCGTGCAGTCCATTGCTTGACAGAATTTGTGGTTCTACAGGTTGTCCTGCCTCCTATACACTCACTCTCAACACTTTGGTATTTGGACCGCCGCAGAGAACCCCTGGTGTGGTGACCGATCAATGTTATACGTCCCGTCACGGTGTGTTCGCAAGAACGCGATATCAGAAAGCATAGACGATAATACGTTATCAGGACATAATAGGAATGGATGCAAATACAGGTCGCGTCAATTTCAGGATCATCAATGGAGGACCCTGGTACTGCCTGGAGTGATGAGCTGCAGATTACTCCAGTCTGATGTCAACTTGACGTCAAGAACGACAGTAATAATGAGCAGATAAAAATCAACTTGCCCGAAGCGATTTCCATTGTGAATCATACTGTAGTGCAAATGGTCATTGTGAACACGTCTATCCCACTGGCAAGGACGTGATTTTCAACGGGACGGGGGAGTACTTGTCGGCCAACCGAACGGAGGAGATCCAAACACGATCAAAGCAGAGCAGTAATACATCATCTGTCCTGCCATTTTATTATTTGCTAATCGGGCTCGTGCTGCCTCAGCAACCTGCATATCGTGATGCAGCTTTCATCAAGGACGCTCGTCAGGCCCGTTAGGCCACCTAGTGTGCAAGATTTCGGGCAGCCAGTATTCGTGGAGAGAGTACGGAACCAACGACTTTTTCACTTTCACTCCGCCTTGATTAGCATCTTGTCGACCACGGGAGGCGGCAAGCGCTCTACCGTTTTTTTTCAGCCCTGATGGAGAACCGGTGATCCAACTTTATATACATCGGTGAAGATCACGGATCTGGATCCAGGCTTGCGGGACGTCGGCGGAATGGATTTGTTGTATTCCGGGGAGTCGTATTCGTGCACAGTACCAACATCGAAAAGTCGTAGAATCCTAGGGGAGTCTTCGAAAGCAGAGAACGTGATCGTGATCCGGCAGTTCTCCCTAACGTGCGATATGGCAGATCACCGCATTGTCGGTTGAGAATGGACTGACTACATTAGAAGAAACTTATACCGTACCACTTCATGTGAGGTCTTCATACCAGACCTGCTTTAAGTCGAGGACATGGAAGCAATCAACAGTTCCTTTGGGCGACACATTGACGTGACCGTGGGCGTCGAGGGGAGGAGTGGCCACCCAGAACATGTTCTGTTTCTTGATCCATTCGAAATGGTTTTGCGGAATTTCGTCGTAAAACTGGGCCATGGTGATGTGGAGTATTGTCGTGAGGCACCTACAACCCGAGCGAACCTTTAATTATATAGCAGTCACTTATCGACTAATTTCAGGTTCGACGCACCGTGACAGCCTCGGACCGAGGTGCTGATGACGTTATTTGTGACGCACTAAACTCGGCAATCGGCACTGTGAATTCAAACACCGCGCAATATGTCCAAGGGGATCCAGACATCAACTTAAAACAACTCTAGGAATGAGACTACATCAATGAAGAATAGCAAGGAGTTGTGAATACAGCGAATTATACAAATCAGATGAGTCGGACTCGTTGAACCATTTTCACCGACAGTCCCCATAAGCTTTTCCTCCAAAGCTATGACTGTGGGTGTCTATCAGCGTCCATTTCATATTCCCCTTTGGTAAAAGTAGGCCACGCAGATGATCTCTATCAGCACGATCCCTAGAAGAAACAAAAAAGCGGCTGTACGCCCGTTATGCTCTTCCGAGCCAGGATGGGTAACCTCCACGGATGTTTGGATCGAGTTAAATGCTGCAAGCCCAATAGCAGAGCCAACTTGCAGGGCTCCGTTGAAGATGGCGCCTACCATACCTGCCATCGATGTGGGTGTGGCCTGAAGAATAGCAATGCTTTCATTAAGGTTAGGTGTGACGTGGTGAATGAGAATAAGTCTACTTACTTTGTGTGACTATATACCAGCATAGCACCAGCGCTCCCAAGAGTAAAGGCGGGAAATACGTAGTGCCAATAATCCTGTGGCCGACTACTACATAGAGCCACTAGCATAGTAGCTGCAGCTACCATTGAAAGACCAGTGAGAATAATCCACTTCGGGCTAAAACTTCTAGACAGAGGTCCTGTGAAACTCATCCCGAAAGAAGCCACACCAATCGGAATCCTAAAAGTTCTGAAATAGATGGTTTATGCATTAGGCTTCAAAAGAGATACTTACATGCGGAATGCCGTGGAGATGACTGTCCAGTGAAAAACTTCTTGCCACAAAGTCGTAAAGACGAGGAACATTGTATTCCACCAAAAGAATGGCAATAACGCCGAACCAAAGAGGACGGAGAAGTTATTATAGAACCATGTCCGAGGTGGTCTAACCACAGGAACAATAATTCATGGGTGCGAGACACGGTTGAAAGAAGCTGTGACATACATAGCAGCTTTATCAGAGGGTATCAGAGTTTCCCAATAGAAAAATGCAGCCGTGAGCAGTATCGAAATGACCAATGGGATAAGGACCCCTGCGGCGGCCCAACCATTCACTGACCCAGATGTCACCCCATAGATAAAAAGGATGAGCGCAACTATCAGATGATATTATATTAGTACTGCGTGTAATTAGTACTTCACAGATATAACAAGGCACACCAGTTAAGACAGAAATTCCGATCAGATCAAGGCTATTCAATTTCTCACTACAGGTCTCTGGCTTGTGGTCATGCTTTGCAATGTCGGCCGGAATTATGAATACACATCCCAGTGCGACTGGGATAGCAATGAGCGCTGAAAACCAGAAAACCCAGTGGTACGACGCTCTTTGGACAAGAACCGCTCCGATCAAGAGGCCAAGTACTGCGCGCGTCGTGTCGTCGGTTACAATGTTGAGAATGACAATAACGCTCACCATCCGCGACTGCACCACAACCTCCGAATATACCGATAGCCCGAGCTTGTTCAAGAGGATCCGGAAATGTATATACCAAGAGGGCTAGTGCTGAAGGTATCGACAATGCGGATACTTCGGCATATGTTAGTAGTTTTAATGCCGCATAGTGTCTTCCATACCGATGCCCATGAGAGCTCTTAATATAATGGTCGCTATTTTATTCCTCACGAAGCCAGCGACAACGGAAGTAATTCCAAGCAAAGCTATGCCCGCGATGAAAGCATTTTCTGTCTTATTCTGAGTAAACTGCCTGGAGAAATAAACCGCATTTACTTGGATTATAGATATCAGTTATCCGCCCACTCTTTGAATGCAAATCAAAAGATGCTACATGCGAGAAAGGGGATAAGACGTACGATCAAGAGAAACGAGGCAAACGTGAGCTGGAATGCACTGATGATCCAGACGGACTGACTCTGTGTGATACCCATAATACCCGCGAGAGTAGGGATCGCAGGGAAAAGTGCTGCATTATTGAACGCGTCCAAGGATTGAGCAAAGCAGCACATCGACAGTAGCAATAATTTGCGCGTTAGCGAAAGCCGTTTTGGAAGACCATCGACTAGTGATTCAACGGATGTGGCTGGAGCAGTTGGCATTGCACTAGCGGCTTGCACGTAGAGAAATGCAGATGATGCACCTTCACAAAGATAAAAAAGTCGCTCTACCTTGGACCGATTACATTGACCATACATTCTCATATGGCTGGCGGGGTCATAATCCTTGCCCGTGTGAGTATTCAAGAACCATGTGCTCACTGCTCAGAATGTGGCTGCGTTAGAGACTAGGAGTCGCCAGGAACCGTAACAGCGGATATCCTCCAAATGGCATAGACGCATAGATATTAGATGAGGGTGAGTGGAAAGAGAAGGCTTCTTCAAGTTCTCGTGACCTAGATCATAAAGTCAGCCAATAAGAGTGCGAGGGTAAGAAGGAACTTACCGCGATTCGAAACTATTGCAATCCGCCAGGCAGCCAATCTGCGATATGATCCGAGCGTACGAATGAAATAGATTTACATTTTGTATACTCGGAGATGAATACACCAACTCACTACAGTCTAGCGAGTTCTCTGTGTGAGAGAGAATCTGGGAGGTAATCATTTCCATAACAAAAAAGTGAAACTTATGGTGTAAAAGAGACGAGCCCGATCGCGAGTTCAACAAATTGAAATCTAACATATTCACTCACCGACGCAAAGTGAGGTTGATACTCTCAGGATTATGAGGCCATGTGCGACTCGGGTTCGCCAAGTATGTCCCAGTTGCTCACCTGTTCTGTAAGGAGTTCCACTACTGCGTGTCACGGACACACCGGTAGGTGGTGCGGGTGTGCATTTCGACTCGTATTTGTGTGACCAATACATCCGATGTTACGGTAAGGCGTGGACGGGTTGTCGTATCCTTGCTCCGATGCAGTGGCGAGGCTTAAACGTTCGATGAAGTGCGAATATAAAAGCCTTCGGGTCACTCTTCGAGACCGGCGCGTCCCATGATCAATGGAACCTTTGCTCTAAAACGCGGATGTGTTGGGTGAAGAGATGGCAAGAAGAAGACTCGGTTCTTTCCTTCCGAGTCATTACCGGGAAACTCCGAGTTCTAGTCAATGTGTTATCACAACAACTCCCGAAGCAGGATACATCGCATGAGCATGTAACGGGGAAGCTCATGCGTAGTTGTCCGGTGGTGCTTCCCCAAATTCGAAAACAAGCTTGCCAGAGTCTTGGTTGGACATTCCATGGCCACTTGAATGTGATCCGTCCTGCTTCGGTTTCTATGCTCGAAATTTTGAATGTTCTGGGGCGGTCTATCAGATCTCTCCAGGTTTCAGGATGCTGGGACAAATTGATGTCGACACGGGATATTCATGTTGATCCTGGAAGGTCCTTTTCACTGGCATCATCCTTCGATAACCTCCGGTTCAACCCTACTACAACAACCCACTGGCCCGAAATTCGAAATTCGATACCACTGACCAGTACCGTGACAGTCTCAGAGGCTCCCCGCATGCCAAGGCCGCTGATCGCAACCATGTATGAGATTCTAGCTCATCTCGGATCACTCTCCGTAATAATCTTACAGCGAATCCGCATGGTCGCTCTTTGACAAATTGACCACAAATTTGCATGGCATTGTTCCTTGTGGTTGGTTGGGAGCGCGCTTATCCATTTATTCCCCACTCCCTAACAATTGCAATCCTGAGCTGATTCGACATGCTACTTACCGCGAGCCGGCCTATTAAATTGACTCACCACTGCAGCGGATTACACTGCGTGACGTGGATATCTCAGTCTCGTTCCCGGCGCCCGCACTGCGACATTAATGGCTTATTCTATCCATTCCGTTCAACTCTGCAAGCAACAGGATTTCCCAAGCTAAGTACCTTAACTAACCCGATCCAAAATGCAAATAAACGTGATGGTAGCAGGATTATTACATAATATGAGATGTACAGTAATTACTGTCTAGTAGTGTCACATTCCCGACGGTGGTTCGGTCGCCCTCAGGTCCACTGACTCTCAACTTATGGTTTGCGTAGGCCATTGAAACCTACATGAGCCGCAGGCAATGATACAATGTGACAGAATAAAATCCAAATCGTGGTGCCGTATTGTTTGTTTCGTTCCTGATAATATGACCTGGAAAGGGTGCCAATGCCATAAACTCCATTTGAGGTTTGTTTGTTTGTTTTTTTGGACAAGCGATATGATTATGCAGCAACTGGCTAGCCTAGTCCTACATAATTCGCTAAGGCGACAGCAGGAGCTGTCGGCCATTTGAAGTTTGAACAACCGACACGATAACATGTTCAACAATGCATCTAATATCGATGCTAGTCATTCGACGTTCAGCGAGGTCCACAGAGACCAGCACGTCTATTCTAGGACACAGGTTCAGGGCAATTACACGGTCAACACTATCGTGCATGGTAATCAAGTTTTCCAAAGCTCATTGGGTGAGTACACAAACCGGTGATGCGGCCTGGTAACATGTACGGCTTTCAAGCCGACTAACACCACTCGAAGGACTGGAGAATCTATACCGTGCCAGTGTGCCCAGCGCGGTTTTTGACTCTTTCGATCGACATCCTGCTCCAGCCTGTCTTCCAGGCACGCGGCTCCAGCTACTCTCACTCCTTGGGGAATGGGTTGACAACCCCGATAGAAATGAGAGTGTATGTTGGTTAAACGGTCCTGCAGGGTCTGGAAAATCGGCCGTCGCGCAGAGCATGGCAGAAAAGTATGCAAGTCAGCACCGGCTTGCGGCAAGCTTCTTTTTCTCGAGGAAGGAGATACTACGGAGGAAGGCACATGGATTCTTCCCCACGCTCGCTTGTCAGCTGTTGGTATTCGACTCATCTATCAAGCCGGTCTTGCTTGGTGCCCTCGAAGCGGATCCTACGACCCCCACAAAGGTGCTGCTGGAACAGGCGCGCAGGCTTCTCCAGGTGCCGATCGTCTCTTCCACGACTTCCTGTCCCGATCCGGTCCTGATCGTTATCGATTCGCTCGACGAATGTGACGATATGGCGATGGCTAGTGAGATCGTCCACCTCCTGGGTGAGATCCTACGCTGTAGTCGATGGCCCCTCAAAATCTTGTTCACAAGCAGAGCCGAGCCTCACATTGTCCACACATTCCAGCACCCAGATCTACAGGGCGTAACTTATTCGCTCCAACTACAAGATTTTAGTGTCGACGATGACATCCGAGCCTATCTTCGTCATTCCTTCAGAAGCATTCAGGAATCCACAAACACCATTGCTATCGACAACTGTCCTCCTCTGTGGCCACCAGGTCAGGATATCGAGACGATCGTGCAAAAAGCTTCTGGTTTGTTTATTTTTGCTACCACGGTGGTGAAGTACGTCGGTATGAACTATGGATCTCCTGTCGTGCAGCTGCGAACAGTCGTTCAAACAATCCAAGATGGCATGTGTGCAGAAAGTGCTCTTGTTCACTCCACTCTTGATACGTTGTACTTGGATGTTCTTCGTACCGTTCAAGACGAGGAGAAAGTACGACTGCTTCTCGGATCAGTTGTATTTGCTTTCCACCCACTGTCCGTTCGTGGTCTCAACGACTTGCTCTGGAAGTTCAAGTTCGACGCATCTTATGTTGTCAAAAGCCTCTTGTCTGTATTGGTGATCTCAAGCTCAGACGTCCAACACGACGGCGCAGTTCACATTCACCATACTTCTTTTCGTGACTTCCTCACCAGTTCTCATCGATCTCGGCAATATTTCGTGGACCCTTTTGTTTTTCATAGCATCCTCGCCCATGCGTGTTTAGAGTTGATGACGCAGCAGCTCAAGGTCGACATGTGCAGTTTGGGTGACCCATCCATCTTAAATTGCGAAGTTGAAAACTTGGACAAACGATGCAAGTCCCATATTAAAGAAGGCGTTCGCTACGCTTGCCGCTGGTTTTCCCACCATCTCTCCCAAATCCCATGGGATCAAAGAATAGACAACTCGCTTATTATGAGCCTTCAAGACTTTGCCAGTCGAAATCTTCTCAATTGGATTGAGGTGCTCAGTCTGTCTGGCGAGTTGGATAGTGCGGTGTTGAGCTTGCGGGAGGCTGCGGACTGGTTCCAGGTGAGGACAACCGTTCAAAGTCTCTGCGTAGCCGTGCTTAAGTTGTGCCGCAGAACTCTCCAAATCCATCCAAAGAAACACTATCGTTGTTTCGCGATGCGGAGAGACTGGTACTCATGTGTTATGACCCCATTCAGCAGGCAGCACTGCAAGTTTACTATTCTCTTCCCTTTGCACCGGCAGGCGTTCAGATACGAGCTACCTATGCACACGAGCTGAAAAATAAATTTGTCATCACGCACGGTCTCAGGGAACGCTGGATGCCCTGCTTTCGTTCTGTGTCCACTGGTATTCCTATTAAGTCCCTAGCTATCTCTGCTTCTGGACGCTTGATTGCGTCTGCTGGTGATGTCCCAGGAGTGCAATTATGGGATGCGCTTACCGGCAACAATACTGGTCACTTTCGTGCGGATGGCGCTTCGACCTGTCCCGTTATTTTTTCTCCGTCTGGAGACTGCATCGCTGTCGGCTACGACACAGGAGTGTTTGACGTTTGGGATGTTTCCACAGGACATCGGCTTTTAGACGCGAACACTAGTTCCCATCACAGTTCGGTGACAGCTCTTGTCTTCTCGCGGAATGGCGTTTTCATGGCCTCCGGGGCAGCGGATGCGACTATCCATGTGTGGGATGTTTCAAGTAGGACTCTCAAGTATTCATTCGCATATCATCGGGGAACTATACGCTGCCTTTTGTTTTCGTCCAGCAATAACCTCCTCGCCTCATGCTCAGACGATGCCTCCATCATAACATCTGCCGTGCAGTCGGGTCAGCTGGTCCGTCGGTTTGAAGGGCACACATCGAAAGTCAACACCATCTCATTTTCACCCGATAGCGAGACCATTGCCTCAGGCTCCAGCGATCAGACTGTCCGTCTCTGGGACACGCGAACTGGAGTCTGTGTTCGTACATTCGCTGGAATCCACAAAAAGCCCATACATCGCGTTTGGATTACCGCGGACAATAAATATGTCTGCTCTGCGTGCGAAATGGATATCTACATGTGGAGTACTGGTCATTCTAGCAGACAGTCTTCACACCATATCTGGTCCGTCAACAAGTATTACAAAAAATCGACCACGATGTTCCCGGCGTGGTATGCAAAGTTAGCCAAACTGGTTCCCTCAAATCTGGTTGGCCGCTTGTTCGACACAGATGATGGTACCGTCATCTACACGGCAACTTCACCTGATGGAACTGCCATAGGCTGTGCTTTCGGTGGCTCCATCTTATATCTAGAGAACTTTGCACCGCAGAAGACTTGGTCGAAGCTGCGCCAGTCGCTAACGACATCTTCGACTTTGGAAGAGCCACCGTTGTTTGCGGACGATTCTGATAGCCAATTCACGGCTATCACAATGACACTTGACAGTACACTGTTAGTGACGTCTGGCAATGACGGTGTCATCAAATTATGGAACACTTCTCTAAAGAGCGACTGGAAAACTCTCCATAATACTTTCAAGGAGACGGTCAGTGGCTTCTGGCCCGCCCTAGACGGACGCGGTGTGCTTGTCAAACCATTGGTCGGCCTCCAGCTGGCCATGCCCGCGGGCACTTTGATCAAAGATTTGGATACGGGAGGGGACGCATTGTCTGCAGTCGGTGCTGTCCCATCGCCTGACTCGAGATACTTTGCTTACTGGGCAGAATATGCATGGAACGTCGACAAGAGCTTTAGCATCTACATTTACGATGCGTCCACGGGCATCCGTCTCAAACGTATCGCAGGGTTCTTCGACATCACATGCGGCAGATTCTCTGCGGAAAGCAACTTATTTGCTTGCGCACATGGGAAAGGGGTCGTGCAAGTCTGGGAACTTCCGTCCGCGGAGTGCAAGGTGGCCATCACGACGGAACACGCCGTCATCACGGCACTTGAATTCCTACCAGGGAACAACACTCTGGTGGTGGGAAGCGATTTAGGTCATGTGGAAATACGGATGTTGGAGGACGGCGTAATCGTGCATCGCGTCGAGTCCTCGCCATCGAAAGTCTTGGCGCTTGCCGTGCCCAACGAAGCACTGATCGTGATCATTGGCCACGAAGATGGCTCCCTGTTGGCCTGGGACCCATCATATATCAATTTTGGCCCGCACTTGCTTTTGCCCGTGTCGGAGGAAACGTCGGGTGATGATCCCAACAATCAAGACGGCATCGATTTCATCAAATTCACTGAGGGTTATCGGTACATCTGTACCCGCAGTTTAAAGGGCGTCGTCTGTACTTGGGATTTAACTCCTTGCCTTGTGGAGTATGCCAAACAAACAAAGGAGGCATCTACAGTTATCGATACCATCACTCCTGACACGTTGTTTCAGCCCTCTGATCTCCCCAATACCTCGGACGGGTTGTCAACAGATCAGACTGAATCCAACGAGGGCGTTCCGATCGATTCCGCATATGCGGAAATTACTTCGGAGGTCGTCTTACAAGATGAAACCTCCACGGACGGGCCCACGGAACCCGGGACCCAAACAACTACCGAAGAACTCCTCACGATGGCCACGACCTCTCCCCCTCTTTCCACCTCTCCGTCTACCGTGACGGTGCCCCCTCGTCGTCCATCATGCACATGCCCACACCGTCTCCTATCGCGCTCGGACGGGCACGTATTCTACGATCGTTACTTTCGGAGCATGTACTCGATCGACAGCCGGGAAGGCTGGGTGTACCGCGGCTCGAAGCGAATGTTTTGGCTTCCTGATGACCTCCGGCCAGAGTTTCCCGGCTGGTTGGCGGCGTTTGAGGATCGGCTGGTCGTTCTCGCGAGGTCGCGGGCGTTGGTGTTTTTCGATTTGAGTGAGATTCTTATTCATCGACTCGTATCTATCGCAACCATTGATATTTTCTTCTGCTAGGGCCGATGGTCGATCCGAGTAGTAAGCTAATATGATATTCGAAACATAGTTCTCTGGACCGAAAGGGTCATCTTATAGGTGAATCGAGGGGAATTGGATGAGAAAATGCTGTGATTGTATACAAGAGAATGCGAGATGACCGATATCCCTCGCTCGTTCACGAGAATAGATGTTCCAACGGCGTAATGCGTGGCGAAGCAGGTCAGCTCAATCAGTTGCACTGCGGGCAGCCAATGTTCAGCAAGGGATATCAGGATGAAGGGTATTACTGTAGTATGTAAAAGCAGCAGAGAACTGTGGCAAAGCATATAGTATGTGCACAGTACGGAAGTCATAAGAAGGATCGCAAAGATAGGTATCAAATGAGAAATAGAGATTGAGAAAGAAAAAAAGCGAGAAAGAAATGTCCACATGCCCGAAGTTAAATGCCTCGTCAGTAATACTATTCTCCTGCCCCTAGGAATCCGTCCTCCAAAACGTCAACGCGTCAACTACCCGACCAACGATCATGGGTACATGTACTACTGTTTCATCAGTTTATACTGTCAGCGTTCCGCGAATCATCTCAATGGATAAGGAGCCAGGCGAATCTGTTCATCAGAAGGGTCGCTGGGGGCTGCTGCCGCGGTGGCCGGATATCTCTTATTTTGGACACCAAATGCTTGGTCGAAATTCATGCTCTTGTAGTTCGTCAGGAGTACAGATTTTGTTCGACGGCTGTTAGGCTGAGTGACGGGCTTGCTACCGGGAGAGTTGAAGAAAAATGTGAGAGACCCGTAAATTTCAACAAAGAAATCCGCTGAAAAAAATGTCAGAAAGTAAAGGAAAGAAGAGAAAACTTTCGTACTGAAGTTGATGCTGTAAAACATTAGTTAGCAGCATAAAAAATGACGGAAAATCAAACACACCTATCCCACAATGGGCGCCATATACTAGTCGGTGGTGCACCTTGGACCGTGTACTCATTCCACGTGTATGCCCACATCATCAATATAGAGAAGAAGACCATCTTAAGCCCGCAGATTTAGCAATAGACCTGTCGACATGTTAAAGCCCTACCTCGATGCAGATGGCCAGAGCAGTCAGACCGTCAGCAATATTAGTGGCTGTCCAGTATTCCGTAGCTGGCAGAAAAGGCAAGATTGATTCTCTGAAGAGCCACTCTCAGAGAATGCAAGACACACACCATGGATGACAGATCCTTCGAGTCCACTGAACTGTTCCATAGAAGCTAAGGTGTCCAAGGGTGTAATCTATGACCGTGAGAAATCACTCACCACAAAGGACTGATAAAAGGTGAACA
This sequence comes from Leccinellum rugosiceps, assembly GCA_038089755.1. NCBI lineage: Eukaryota > Fungi > Basidiomycota > Agaricomycetes > Boletales > Boletaceae > Leccinellum > Leccinellum rugosiceps. Next base: position 9,103 of record JBBPLL010000034.1, on the reverse strand, counting down.
TAACGATAAGCTTGATCGACAAAAATTTGGCCAAAGGCCGCCGCCCTTTAAGCTCATCCCTGGTGAGACCGTAAAACAGTAGTAACCCATACAAAGCGATGCTGACTGTGCTTCAGATAAACCATGCGAACCTGGAAGGATAAAGGAATACCTTATACTGATGACGTCGATAAATTGCAGGTAGACATTGGCATAGTGAATGTTCCATGACTCCGACGTACAGAGGATATTGTATGCCTCACAAATAATACCTACAATAGAGCATGCTTTATTATGGTTCAGCGCTCTCTCCAAAGGCAATTAAAAGAAGGGAATCACCAGGCCGAATGATGACATATTGGAGGACAGCCCACTGCAAAGAGCTAAGACGGTAATCATATCACGAGGCGACAAAGGCTGTACCTTGACGGTATGCATGAAATATGGCTAGTAAACGATGAACGAATAAGTAATGCATGGAGAAGAAATAGGGCTAAGGTTGACCTTTGTGGGACGATATCTCCAGCAACAAAACTGTAGGGAAAGTTAAAGGAATAGCAAGTGACGCAATCTAAGATATTACGGGTATTGGGAGGCTTCTTTTGTCCTTTCGTTCCATGGCCTTTTCAGCTTTATGGCCGGTTGCAGTATCTGCCACATATTCGATCAAGAGCAATCTGCGAGAAAGACGTTGACATATATATATATATATAGCAGAAACTTGGATGCTCACAGAAACGCGCTTAGTGTAACCCCCTACGACAATTCAGATGGGATACTTGATACAGTTAACAAGCTTACCTCATACGCTGTCAGACAAAGATGAGTCAATCCCATCCGAGAGTAACCACAACTCACCTGCTTCTGCGAGACTGTAGTAGGTGTAACTCCGGAAGTACCGATAAGAGAAGAACGAAATGACGGAGTAAACCAGTGGCATGTACAATACTCGGAGACTGGTAAGGGAGTTCATTAGCACAACTCAGTCACACCCAATTTGGCGGAACTCACACTTGTCGCTGCTCATTGGGCTTGTGATAGTTTCTAGAAAGAGATATTACTGCGATGATAGAGTTGAAGAAGCAGGAATGACCGACCGACAGTGTTTCCAAACCGTAATGAGAGAGATGATTACTGTCTGTTGAACGTATTTCCTGATTGCTGAGGAAGAACAAGAGAGACGAACGTACGGTTGCGGCGCAGCCTCCAGCAATGGCCCAACCGATTCGATGCGCATCCCAGGTCACACCCCCAGCACTCCAAAAACTACTTTGATCAACGACTGCAGTGTTATCCGAAGGTTTCAAGACTTGTGGTTGAGTATCAGTGAATATCAAGGTTAGTGAAGACTCGTATAGACAGTTTCTGGAGCAAAAGAAGGGGAGATGGGACAACAGCTGCCCCGTGCGAAGTTAATATGTTGAACTCGGCAACGTGTTTGATTACGTAAACCAACCCTCATCCCGCCATATTCGGACTCCCGCCTCGATTCCTTTGAATTTTGTTTCATTGTCGTTCACACTTGTCAATAAACGGGCACAGATAGACAAGTAGTGGCGTTGCTTCGTGGCTGTGCTTGGCCTTCCTCTGTGGTAGCCACCTCGGAGACTCGCAGCTCCACCGGAAAATCGCATACTACATACTCGCATGGGTATTGTTACCCGATGGCGCAACCCCCATTCAAAATTGCTGAAATCATCATTTTTATGTACAATCTCAAAACCTTCACTCAGTGCAGGGTTTCAGATGAATTCATCGCTGAAGCACACAGTAGTGGCTTCACGCAGTCTGCAGTCGGATCAAGTTGACATCCGCTCTGATGGTTTTCCGACACTTCCCCTTCCCTTTCTGCTCGTTCACACTACTGGCGAGTGCACCTTGATCAGTATGTGCAAGAGAAGCTCCAGTGTGTCGTGAACAGTGCTTGGTACTCAACCGACGACAAGAGCCTTCTCCAGTGTTCGTTCTCTCTCTCCCTCCGAATGGTGGGACTGGCCAGGGTCTCAAAGGTGAACCGAAGAATCACAGGTGACTTCAATTTGTATGATTTTTAACTCGAGTCTTCGACCACGACCAACTTCTTCAGTGATGTCTTGCATTCAAATCCGATTCTAGCTGGTGCGCAGGCATCGTTCCAAGTCAGACTCGCTTGTGAACAAGCCTTCGTATAGGGTATGTACAGTGGCACTATGTATCCCCTTCCCCTATCGCTGACATGTCCTCGACGCCTACCGCTTACCAATGATTACGACCACGGGTCCGATAGTGTCCCCGGCAACACCACTTGATGTTCCTAGCAGGCTATTTTCTGAGCGAGGGTTGCCAGGATAACCCTGAACTTCATTTTCTCGAATTCGAGGATTTGTGATCCCGGAGGAGAAACTCACGATCGGAGATCTAGAAACTCGACGACGTCGGCAAGTGCCTTTGTTGATATGATGAAATGTTGCAACACTGTACCGCTACGACATTTCGTGCGAATGTTGAAAAAAAGCTCTCTTAAAAGACAAGATGAAATGATTTCATAGTATAACATGTCTACAACAAACACCCTCGTAGCCTCTCTCCTGGTACGTACAGGCATCTAGTCCGCAGAGGAAGGGGAGGGGTGTCGGAGGATGTCAATCGACAGAACGTGCTCACAAGAGATCCATCGATTCGTATCGTACAATCAGCGAAGAAAGTGTATGTAGTCAGCAAACCCTCGGACAGGTTTACTTCTTCTTGGACGCCTTCTCGCCGCCCTTCTTGGCGGGAGACTCGGGACTCGGTGCTGCCTTGCTCTGCAATGGTGTGAGAGGTGAGTCAAATATCGAGCCGACATCGACAGATCGAACTAACAGCAGGGGGGGCAGCGGGAGCTTTCGAAGGGGGGGCGGGCTTGCCAGCGCCAGTGGCAGCTAAGCGGAAGTGAAGGGAACGGAAAGTGACGTTCAGCGTCGCGATTGTGCGGATCGAAACCAAACAGCAAGACTGACCATTCTTGGCACCTTTCTTCGACATGTTGGTTTAGTGTGAGCGTGGGGTGAGAGCAGGTAGTGGGTTATGGATCCAAGTCGGATGGAGACCAAGCCTTTATATGTCTCTTCCTCGCCCTGCCCTCAGCTTCGGGTGAGTTCGTAGCGTAATCCCTACCCCTAGCGATGCATATATCCGCAGGTTTCACGAGTATCAAAAACGAGCAAAGCGTTAGAGTCAGTCCAAAAAAAATTACTCGCCAACTTAATGGGATTTTGTTCTTTTGGAGCTTTGATTGTAACTTGCCAAGATTCTGTTCACAGCAACTGAATGGTCGAATTGATCGACGTGATGCTGCGGAGAATCGCGAGATGGACTGAAACGGCGAGATGATCCACCTTATCGTCCCGGATGGATGCCCCTCCTTATCGTGAAATGGCGTGACGATGAGCAACAACGAAAGTGAAACAACCCTATGCCGCGACGAGTAACATTATGTGCTCGTTCGTCTCCAGCATAGGCGATAGATCAGTGTTCCTCGATAAGGATTTACCAATGGCGGAAGTGCTCATGTGCTCAGGAGCAAACATGTCTTCCTTCCGGCAACATTCACTGGATCCCCTGTGACTAGAACACTTATCTTTAACGTAGGTCCGTCTTCCTCCGTAAGTCTAGGCTGATGAACGGATACGGCCATGATTCGGCCACTCCCGAATGCGATATCATCCTAGCACATAAAGAGCGAGACGGGACGACAAGCAATTACAATTTTAGATCTGTGTCGTTGATCCCGGACGTCAGATCACGAAGTGCGCGGAATTTGCCACTTTATTATCAAACTTCATGTTGACAGTATTTGAGTCAGGGGGGTTGAGGAGGTCACACCAAAAAAGGTCATCTGTATATCGGATTCTTGGTAATTTTCTAAGATAGGTTTCGACTGTAGATGCAGATGCTAGGTAAAAAATAGAGTCATCGCCTCATGGGAACTTCTTTGTGGAACATACCAGTGGAATGATCCGATCCAATGTATGTATCGGACAGTGAGGCAGTTCGACCGTTTCTGCTGGGTGACTGGCTAGCAAGAGGCACTTTCATCTTCTGTGGCATGCCTCTTCCTCCATTCCAGAAGCCCACTGCGGAAGCACTCCCAATTTACCCCATCGCTGACCAAAACAAAGGTCACGCCTTCGAAACGGGTAACCATGGGAGAAACTCCTACTTTCCAAGAAGAGGAACCACACACCGAGATCCCTCTCCACCTCCTTGTTCCTCATTTCGTCGTCAAAGAAGAGCTATTTTCGCCGGGAATCGATTAACGAATATGAAATATATTCTCCGACATGGGAGGAAGCACTGTCCTTACCATCTCGCCATAGGGTATCCCAGTGAGCTTATGAAATCGTTTGAAATGCGCAATCTTGGATCCGGGATATATCTCCAGGTGGTCCAGGAAGCTGATCGCGGGCAGTGACTCCACCCTGTCGTTATCGGTGACGTTCGTAATATCTCTTCCAGTTGTGGAAGACGAGGTAGGAATTTTGATAAGTTGGAGAGCCTCGCGAGCTCTAGCAGTTCGGTCATTTTCCCATCCCGCGGTAAGTCAAGGGCCGCGTCAACGTCTTGATCGTGCAGACCGACGACCGGAGCGTACGGACTCACAGTTTGGGCGCAAACGATCTCGACGCGACTGCGACAGTCACATCCTTCCTGCTCTTCAGTCTGCGCAGGATTTCCGGTACGTCCTCGAAAAACTCGACTCTATTTGGATCGTAGGCGCTGTCGTAGACGATTCCCGTGACCAAGTCTTGCTTCAAGGGCGGTTCGATGTGGGAATCGATGAAAAAGTTCCACAACGTGTAACTACCAATGGGGATGCCAACCTACTGTGAGTCGACCAACGGTGCGAACAAGTTGTATGTAAACGTTACTCCAGGTCAAAAACGATCAGCTTGGGGTATCGTCCGTCGTCCATCTTTGCTTTTTTTTCCTCGATAGAGTGTATTCTGTAGATATTTTGGATCTGCACTGTTACAGCAGGCGGAGGAAAATTTTGTGGGCAAAAGTGGACTGCCAGCAATTGCGCCGGCGTGCCTGGAGCATTCCACGGTTACCACGGTCCGAGCGGCTTCCCAGCTCCGGGGAATCAATGACTCAAAATCCATGTATCCAACGGCAGGCCGGCACCCAGCATTTCCCCGTTGTCCATTCACCCCATCACAAAAACGGTACCGTCCAGCAACGACGCAACGAAATGTGTGTAGAGGCGCGACACGTCGCAGAGATGGCTCCATGCCGGAGTCCATCGTTACGCCGTCACAGCGTGCATACTAATGAATGATGCATGACCTCGCTCGCCCTGTAATGGACACCCATCCTTTTTTTCGTTGTGATTTTTTTTACTGAATGTCACTACAATTGGTTTTGATTTCACTGTAATTGACACATATATGTACATATATTGGACACAAGCAAGGTTTCTGCCGACACAGGCAGCGTACAATTTGTTATACATATACGAGATCGTAAACTTTGAGATTGTTTCTTATCCAAGTCATCACTTCTGCCCATGGCATGTGTTCCTCCAGGCACCAGAGGCACCTTTCATGGATCAGTATATCACCATCACTTGGTCTTCCAACGGAAGAGGGAAGGTGGGCTCAGTTCCCGACATCTTAGCCTCGTACCATTCGTTCGCAGTCCAGATATGACCACTTGGCGAAGATGTAGCATCGACAAATAAAACGATGTGAATCAAACTGAAACTCACTCATATGTAACTTGACTTCCTCCCGTGTACTAAAGAGGGGATGTCATGAGCATCATGTGTGGCCGAAAATTAGTTCTAGTGGAGAGGGACTTACTTCGACATCGCTCACCCAAGCAGGTACACCGGCATGGTTACCACCGGCGGATGTCTCCATCTTCCGACCAGGAACCGGCCACGTTTTTCCCCGGACGGTAGTGATCCACGAGGAGTCGGCATGAGGGTACTGTCAAATGAGATGGTAGACATTTCAGTCTCAACTCGTCCCGAAGCCACCAATCCATATATATGGAATCAAATCACCTGCCAGACGATCACACCACCATCTGTGCAGTAAAGTAGTTCGAGATCAGTATCCCATAGCTACTCGTGGTATCTAGAACGTGCAAGAGACTCACTCCAGCCCCGAGAAGCTGCCTGAGCGACACACTCAGCAAGTGTCGACGGGGGCATGTACCCACTACTGGCGTCCGCAACCGTCCCCGGTTTTCCTATCACAAGCTTGCTCAGAGGAACATCGTTTGCGGCAATTTGGAAGAGCGCTGTTTCAGGGAAGGCAGACGAAGCTGTCAGGAGGCCAGCGCATGTCGTGTACTCCGAGGCCCCTTCTGCAAAGCGGGGAAATCAGGTCCAGATTAATTAGCTTACTGCTGTTACTCACGATTATAGAACTAAGGGTCAATATTGGCACTCATGTTAGCAAATAACATGTTCCAGGATGATCGATTATTTATGTGCTTACTTGAACATTGTACTAAATAGAGGTCAACCAAAAGACCGGTAAAACAGGAACATCAAATCAAACCAACTCACCCAATCGATCAACGAACCTACTGCCCGATGGACAGCAAGGTAGCCTCCTCCACTCCACCTGTGTGGAGAGAACCTTGTTCCCATTTAGTTGACCGAACACTACGAATCTAGCGATTTTAACTCACCACGGTGCGACAGCTACGAGGAATTTGATCAACAACCATCATATATTATACACATGACAAATACCCACGAGCATGGGTGAGGATGTATTGCCCCTGTGGCAGGTGTGTACGGAGCCGCTGGGTGTAGCTGATCAGCCAAGCCTCGGCGGTACCGCTGTTAAAGGCTCCGAAATCCTACAACCGCCAAAAAAGCCCGATTAGCGATATGCTCACGCTGAAAACGGATTGAAACACGTACCTCGTAATCGGCATCGATGCCGTTGAGGCCATACTGTCTCACCCATTCAGCCATAGTGTCTGCTACCGCCGTAGGACTGAGGCCTGACGTGGTCGGCGTGTCTGTGTCCCCAAATGCGGAGACTATTAGCGAGATCCCGGCTGAGTTGTACTCTTGCATATAGCTAGCACGCTGACTGGGTGTAAGTCCTTGCCAATTCACAGCCTGGTCGACTGGGCCGGAGGTGCGAAGGAAACAGAGGGCACTAAGGGCATGGTAAGCCATCCTTTCTCGTACGCTGTCTGATGCCCACGTACAAGACATTGAAACCCTGCTCGGTGGGAACGTTAGAAATAAGCAGAGCATGAGCGTGAGCATATTGCATACCTTAAGTTGTGAAACGCTGGGTGGTTTGAACCACAAATCACTGTAAGCCGCAAAGTGAGGAGCAGTGGGAGTCGATGTCTTCAACAGATTGAGAGCAGGAGGACTAAGTACCCTGAGTTTGTCGAGTAACGGGACGGCTCGCGCCAATCCGAGTACAGACAAAACTATCAAGGACGCGGTTACACGAGAGCAGAAAGACACCATTACAGCCAAATCGAAGCCTTAAGCGAACTGCAGGAGTCGACTACATTTTCAGATACGATGGCGATCATTTATATGTTGGACTTGAAGGAGGTTACGGAATGAGAAACTATATACAGAAAATTAAATAACCAATATAGAATGTTGTGTGGCGTACTAAACCCGTAATGCAGACCATTTAACTGACTCACTGGCAGCCCATCGTTTGGATCCCGGATATCCTGCTAGGCCGGGCCATCTGGACCCCACAGCCCGACATGTGTTTGCAGCCGGGTGTCGTCAGTTCTGTTTGCATCCATTCCTCTTGTCAACGAGTACCCTGATGGCGTAATATCACCTTTCCTTTCTCATACCGACTAGTACACGGTGTATACTGAGCATCGTACTGATCCCGGAAATCATGCCAGCCTACTAGTATCAGGACCCCACAGCCCCACATGTGTTTGGGGTTGACGTAAATTAATGATCCGTCACCACAACCGGAGGGTTCTCCGAGTCTGTGGCAGTCCAAATATCAAAGCACTGAGGACGAGTGCAAAGCAGGCAGGGCAACTTGTAGAACCATGGGTTTGGTCAGGGAGTGATCTGCAGGGACAAGGTAAAGAAAAATGGTGATGGTATGAGACACTCTTGCTGTGATGATCAACTCGATCTGCCATGATGCGCAGCTCGGGAGCGAAGATATGAAAAAGGGTCGAAATGAATTATTTGTGACTGGAACCATCAGATCCGTTGAATAGAGTTTGTGTCATAACTTCGTGGGACGAAGGGCAGGAACTCTAGGAAGAGTAAAATGTTTGTTTTCCTTATGTGTATCAAGAACACCATCATGGGCCCTGCCAGTGGGATCATATCAGCTGCGCCCATATAGAAAATATCGGCTCCGGAACAAGGGCAGCATTAACAATAGACATGTATTTCTTTATGGTGTTTGCAAGAATGGAACTAGAAGCCATTTAGTTAGTTTCGATGAAGAGGGGAAGGGTGGGATAGATTCTAGGTCTCAGTGTACGTACGATCGGAACAGGATAAGTACTTAGCTGGGATAGCGCCCCTATTACATGAATGGGGAAGCGGCGAATGGTGGTCTGGAAGAATGTGCTGAAGCTGAAAGGATAGCGAGACACGTACATGCGACTGGACCATGTGCATCTGTCATGATCCGGGAGAGCGTGTTAAACCCAGTATAGTAAGGCTTGCTCTTAGCCGAATCCTGTGATGGGTCAGTGATTCTTCCAGGCCGCCACCGTTAGAGCCGAACCCAAGATTCAGCTAAGAGCCAGCGCAAGATGGCGGCCTGAAGGGGCTCAGGGTCCGGCCTTGTCCAAGTCCTAGATGGATCGCCCAAACTGCACATGTCGACATTGAGATGCTATCTCATCAACTCATGCACGGGTGAGGATGCTATGAAAAACAGAAACATCCATGAAATATTATTGCTGAGATCGACAAGAATTGGTCGAGGAAGTTGCGAAAAGAAGTATGACAAGTGTGAACATGTGAACTGCGCTATCGCTTTCGATGTCCGAGCCTGAGGCCTGAGGCCTGAAGCCCGAGTCACCAATGCAAACAAGAGACTCCTGATAACGCTTCGAACGTCTACATTTCGACCAGCTACTATGTCCAGCAGGTATGATCTCTCTGCCCATACCCAGT